>CAUYLG010028546.1:0-67239 GCA_963573385.1 Cacajao melanocephalus | reverse complement strand
GGATGAATCTGCTTTCCCTCTAACCAGATGCATTTACAGGAACCCACCACATATTACCGCTAGTTTCTGGGTGTTCATGGGTCCCAGGTTAATAAAACTTGCTTTTTTTTTTTTTTTTTTTTTTTGAGAGACAGAGTCTCTGTCTCCAAGGCTGAAGGAATGCAGTAGTGCAATTTCGGCTCACTGCAACCTCTGCATCCTGGGTTCAAGCAATTCTCCTGCCTGAGCTTCCCAAGTAGCTGGGACTACAGGCATGTGCCACCACGCCCAGCGAATTTTTTGTATTTTTTAGAAGATAAATGAGGTTTCACTATATGTTGGCCAGGCTGGTCTCGAACTCCTGACCTCAGGTAATCCATCCACCTTGGCCTCCCAAAGCGTTGGGATTACAGGTGTGAACCACCGTGCCTGGCCAAGAACACTGGCTTTTGAAAGCAGGGTCTCAAAGGGATATTTGCACACCCATGTTCATTGCAGCATTACAGATACTCCTTAACTTATGATGGGTCACGTCCTGATAAACCCGTCATAAATTGAAAATATTGTAAGTAGAAAATGCATCTAATACACCTAACCTACTGAACGTCACAGCTTAACCTAGCCTGCCTTATGTGCCCAGAACACTTACATTAGCCTACATTTGAGCAAAACCATCTAACACAAAGCCTACTTTATAAAGCATTGACTATTTCATGTGATTTACTGAACGCAGTAAACTGTAGAGTACATTGTCAGTTGCTGACCCTCGTGATCACGGGCTGACTGGGGCTCTCCGCCACTGCCCAGCGTCACGAGAGTATCATGATGCATACGACTAGCCCAGGAAAGGATCAAAATTCAAAGTACAGTTCCTGCTGAATGTGTATTGCTTTCATACCATCATAAAATCGATAAATCTTAAGACAAACCGTCACTAAATCTGGAACTACCTCTGTCTGTAGGATTCAGTACTATCTGTGGTTTTAGGCATCCACCATGGGTCTTGGAACATATCCCCCATGTACATACTGTATAGAATTTCAAGTTTGCAGGACGACAAGAGTTCTGGAGATTATTTGCACAAAAATGTGAGTAAACTTAACATCACTGAACTATACACTTTAAAATGGTTAGGACAAGGCGAAGTGCAGTGGCTCACGCCTGTAATCCCAGCACTTTGGGAAGCTGAGGCGGGTGGATCACCTGAGGTCAGGCGTTCAAGACCAGCCTGGCCAACATGGTGAAACCCTGTCTCTACTAAAAATACAAAAATTAGCCAGGCATGGTGGTGTGTGCCTGTAATCCCAGCTACTAGGGAGGCTGAGGCAGAAGAATCACTTGAACCCAGGAGGTGGAGGTTGCAGTGAGTCAAGATCATGCCACTGCACTCCAGCCTGGGCAACAGAGCAAGACTCCATCTCAAAAAAAAAAAAAAATGCTATGATGGGAAATTTTACATTATGTGTATCATACCCCCCCTTTTTTTTTCTTCAAAAAGACCGCTCTTGCAGGGCAGGGACCACATCTGGTATATTCTTGCGGCTGGTGCCGCAAGAGGAGCTCAACAGATGTCTGCCGGTGACCGCTCGGCGGGTGGGAGATCTGCTGCCTCCCGCAGGCTGCGGCTAACACTTCTAGAAGCCCTGCACACCAGAGAGTGGGCAACCAGCCCAGCTTATCTAAAACCAAAAACAATAAAAGCCTCGAGAACTGAGAATGGGGAGGAGGAAGACTTGTGGTCAAGAAGAGGTGGCTTTCACCCGTTCCTCAAAGGAACCTCGCAGGGGAACAAAAGGCCCTGATGTTAATTCTAGAAACAGCCTGAACCCCCGTCCGACTTGAGAGTGACTCCGCACCTCTCCCACGGATTAAAGCACCTGGGCTTTTTGACAGTTGTGCTCCTCTGTTGCCAAATGAATGGGTTATAATCCATTTGAGGATCTTTTAAACTTCACTGCTGTTTGCATGAATTTGGAAGGAAAAACCAAACCTCCTCTGAGAGCTGACTCACGTTCCTTTGGGCATGGTACCAGGCCCTCAGAAATCACCTCATCTGCCAACCCGTCTATAATACCCTGCATTATAAAAGCATCCTTTTGCTTCCACTGGCCAGGAAGGTAGCAAAGGAAACCATGTAATTGCAAGAAAAGCCAAGTCAGAGTAGCAGCTGACACCTGCTTTATGACCAACGAGGGCCAAATAGAGAGTTCAGAACCGAGAGTGGGTGGAAGCATCAATCCTGTTCCCACTGTGGTAAAAATGGGTGGCACTCACTGTGGGAACCTTGGAAGGGAACAAAGTGCCACGATGCTGCTTTGCAGAGGGTCAGGTGGTCACGCAGCACCCTGGGGTGGTTTATACCCTCTGGGTCCCCTTCCCTCTGCCATGTTCCAACAACCATGCCAGATCCTCTACCCTCTAACTGGGATCATATTAACTAGCCTTTCCACCCGTGACAGAAGGAGGTGCGCTCTTCGTGGAGCCCACTCTGTAAACACAGAGTAACAATAGGAACCAGAATGTTCCACTGGAAACAGGTGGGACCTATCCTCCCCATACAGACTATAGAAGGTGTTTACAGGGCTTTCTGCAGCCATCCTCACCAAGTGTAATCCCACAACAGTAGTAGCAAGCTGATGGGTTTATTCAGGTAATATCCAGGAGACATATTTCTCTTTAAAAGGAAAGGGAATATTTGCATGTTTTGTTATGGCCATCCCTTATTCCAGTGTAACTGGTCCCCAAGAGGTTCCAACTATAGCAAGAGGGATTTTGTCTAGGGAGATTATCACACCTTGAAGAAGGGCAGAGAGAGAAAGAGAGAGAAGTTGAGGGAAGATCCCGCTCCCGCCCCCGCCCGTCCTGCCCCGGGGAAATGGTTCCAAAATGAAATCTGGACCTGTTTGCGTGGGAGAGAATGCCCACCCACAGGCAGGGGAATGGCCGATATGGGCTCCAAAGCCCTTTTCACACTATTTCAACTCAACTGCCTTCACTTGCCTGGGATGCAGACAGAAGTTTGATTTTTTTTTTCTTTTTTCCTATCCCCGAAGGTGTTGGCAAAACAGAGAGAAAGTTTCTCTGCACCCACGCTCTCCTTCAGCCAGGTCTCAGGCAACTTCTAGTGTGTATTTTCCCACCCTTTTCATTTCCTAGCCAGAAAAAGGGGAGTTCCTTTGGCTGTGGTCCTCAGTTCTGTACCAGGAACAAGAAGCCCCTAACCACAAACCACTGCGCTCAGGAACATTCTCACCACAAACACCTGGAAGCCAATCTTTCCACTCCAAATGGAGACAGACAGGTCAATCCAGAAAGAACAGGCTACTGAAAAGCTGTAATAAATCACGTGCCAAGTGAGGTGTCAGACATGCAAACCGGGGAATACAAAGTCAGAGAGTCGTAAGTGAAGTAGAGGGCTGAAGAGCTAGCAGTGGCCTGGTTCTCTCTGCCCATGGCCAAGGCCCAGAGCCAGCTTGGGCACCACCCCTCCTCTTAGCCAGGAAGGTACCCAAATGTCTGTTCGTTGGTAAGAGGCTGACCCTGAAAAGTTTACACCTGGATTTTCATCCCTGTACCTTAAAGCAAATGTGGTGATGGGGAGGGATGTAGGGGGCATGGGAGGGTAGCAGACCCCAATGCAGCCTAGAGACAAAGCCATCAGGCTTGGGAACTAACAGACCCCATTTAAAAGTTATAAACCACCTAAAAAGATTACCACTTACGACAGTGATTAATGTAAACTGCAAATTATCAATAAATCATTCATCACACTTTTAATTTTTAAAAACCCCAACCAATCAATATTAAATCTTATAACTTATTCACAATGCTGGGGACTGTTACCCAACTGCTGGGGGTTGGGAAGGAAGAAATAGAACACAAAAAGCCTGCCCTGAAATACTTCTAAGAATGGCTGGAGTTGTTAACTTAGCTTGACTTGACCTAGTTAACTTAGTTGACTAAGATGGACTTAGTCAAGGAATACTAAAGGCGTGCAGTTGGAAACCCGACCTGCCCCAGATCTCCAAAGTCAGTGTGGAGGCGGATTCACTCCAGGGTTGGCACATACTCCAGTGGGAGAGCCTCCATCACTCCATCACACTGGATCCTTTCACCCATGCATACCTTCCTTCCTCACTGGTGCGTCCAGCCCCCGAATGCACACAGCACTGTCCTGGGGCTGGAGGTTCTGCCTGCTGGTTTCCTGTTGTGCACTGAATGTAGACAGAGCCTCTTCTTGGGACCAGCAAGGCTGTCGTGCTCATCTCCTTCTTGACAGTCTTTGTGAATGCTGTTCCCTCTGCCTAGAATGTTCTTCCCTTCACTCTATGTCAAGTTAACGCCTATTCATCCTCTGGCTGGATCAATCTAAGCTCCTTGTAGTACTTACTGCAGTTGTAATTTTACAGTCATGTGTGCAATTATCTGACTGATGTCTGCCCTGTTCTGATGCTATAAGCTGCTTGAGGACAGAGACCATGTCTGTTTCTACATCTGTGTTTTCCCCAGAGCTCGCCCTAAATTGTAGATGCTTAATAAACACTTGAGTGAAAAAATGAGGCACACCTCAAAGGAGCTCAAGGTCCTGGTGGGAGAGACTCTCTTTGGCCCTCCATGTAAATGACTCCATCAGCCCTCTGCTGCAAGATCAGTCTTGCTAGTAAAGAACTGAGTCCTCTGATGGGATCAGGGACCCTCTGAGAGGAGAAAAACCTTGGACTATAGAGGGTGGACTATTTTTATTTTCCTTATTATCTTTGACTACTGCGTCTGCCTTTGAATTAGCAGATTATTCAGCTCTCTTGAGGCCCACAAGGAACAGGCATTGGGCATGGAGGTGGCACTGGAGGGAGGAAACACTTTGAGCCCATCTAGAAAGAATGCTGGGATTGATTGGTTATGTGTGCTATGGGCACAGCATGGGAAGCCAGTGGCAAACCTGTCACACGTTGACCAGGCCTATCTCTGCACTGGTAGTGTTGAGTCCCCCGCCTACTGATCACAACGTGGTGAGGCTTCTCTCAAGGTTGCAGGACCTCCAATTCATGTCTGAAAGTTCAGTGGAAGCTGCACATCATTCACTACTGTGCCACACGCTCCCTGAGCCCTTTTGCTGTCAGATGCTGTACAAGGCACAGGGACTCACAGAGGCGTGGTCCTGAACCACACCTAAATAACTCAGAGGATGAGCAGTCATGTAAATAGGAATATACTGCATATAAGAGGTGCAGCAAAAGACGTCCGCATGCATGAGCCTCCGTGGGGACACAGAAAGTCTGGGGCGGGGGGCTAGGGAGGACAGCTCAGGCTTAAGAGATGAGTACAGCACTTGGAAGGAGGGGCAGTACATGCAGAGGCCATAGACATGGACTTGTGGGGCCCAGGGGACTCCAGGGTGACTGGCAGTGTTCCAGGAGGAAGTGACACGGATGTGGCCACAGAGCAGGGCAGGGCCAATTCCGGAGGGCTCTATCTGCCCCCCTGGGGAGTCTAGACTGTATTCTTTTTTTTTTTTGGAGACAGAGTCTCGCTTTGTCGCCAGGCGCAAGGCTGGAGTGCAGCGACGCGATCTTGGCTCACGGCAACCTCCGCCTCCCGAGTTCAAGCAATTCTCCTGCCTCAGCCTCCCAAGTAGTTGGGACTACAGATGCGCACCACCAGGCCCAGCTAATTTTTATATTTTAGTAGAGACGGGGTTTCACCATGTTGGTCAGGATGGTCTCGATCTCCTGACCTCGTGATCCGCCCGCTTTGGCCTCCCAAAGTGCTGGGATTACAGGCGTGAGCCACCGCGCCCGGCCCGTCTAGACTGTATTCTAATGACAAGGAGGAGTAGCCAAAGGTCTTCAGACAAGGACAAGGTCCAGTGTGTGTGTCTGCTGGATCCCTCAGCCGCTGTGACGATGGGGTGAGATGGCACAGAAAGGGTGAGGAAGCGAGGTACAAGTTAGAGGCTTCCCTAATAGTCCACATAAGACCTGGTGTAGGGGGATGAGTGGAGGTGGCAAATGGTGCAATCAAAAGGCAATTTGCGCCCATTGGAAAATACCTTAGAAGAGATACACTCAGCAGTGACTGAGAAAGAACTCATACATTCTTGTTGCCAGGTCAACATTTCTCCAAGAGTCCGGCCTCCCAGAACCCTTTACCGGGCCTGCGCTCCAGACCTGAATTCTTGCCCCTGCCCTGGTCTCCATAGCTCTTTGTTATTAGTCTGTCTGCTTTGAATTACAGTGCACAGAATGTCATCTCCCCCCCTGTCTGGGAACAGGTTGAGGGCAGGGCTGGGGCATTCCACCTCTCTGTATTTCCCACTGGTGCCAAACATGTACACATATGCATAGACATGCTTTTGTGCATACGGAGATGTCTAGATATCATTTCTTAGTGGATAAAAAAAATGTAGCTGCAGAGACTGCCCAAGTTACAATTCATCTGGCTGCGCAAGTTAACGGTGAACTAGTCACAAATTTGTGGTTTGGGAGACAAGTCATGATTCAAGAACTGATTATGTCCATAAAGCAGCAGGTTCAGAAGTGCCTGAGGCTGGGGCCCCTGCAGCTGTCAGCATGCCAGCTCACTGGTCGATGTGCGCAGCAAACGTTTGCCAAGGTGTACAAGGCACTCCGGCAGCACTGGTCAATAATGGGGCAGGAAATGAGGCAGCACCCAGAGGACAAGACACATCTTTTGATTGTGTGGCTTTCTTTCATGATGAATGAAAGGGTTTTCCAAACGAAGATAGTAGGATGGAAACAAATGCCAAACTAGAAATGAAAAACGCATTTGGGATCTGCGACTCAAGTGTATCAAACTCCGGTGTGCTTGTGGAAACAGGGGTGCTCTGCTTGGCTTCATAAGGAGCCTGTGACAACTAATGGCCTAAAAAAGCTAGCCCCGGCCGGGTGTGGTGGCTCATGCCTGTAATCCTAGCACTTTGAGAGACCGAGGCTGGTGGATCACGAGGTCAGGAGTTCAAGATCAGCCTGGCCAAGATGGTGAAACCCCGTCTCTACTAAAAACACAAAAATTAGCCAGGCACGGTGGCAGGCACCCATCATCCCGGCTACTTGGGAGGCTGAGGCAGGAGAATCACTTGAACCCAGCTGGGGCAGAGGTTGCAGTGAGCCAAGATTACATCACTGCATTCCAGTCTGGGTAACAGAGTGAGACTCCATCTAAAAAAAAAAAAAAAAAAAAAAAGCTAGCCCCATGACAGTGTCATCTCACTCCCAATGAGGACAGTTCCCGAAGGAGAGGAGAAGGAAAGACCATCTAGATTATCCACCCTGTCCCTTCCCCTAGAACAGGAAGCAGAGACAGCAGTGAGGCAGGGCTCACAGGCCTGGCCTCAGGATCCCTTAATGCTCATACTAATGGTTATCATATTACCTGACATTCAGGAGTGGGTTGTCCTAATTCCTAGAGACAATCAAGGATAATGCAAAGAACCTGGACTTTGGAGTCAGGCAGAGTAGGGTTCAAATTCTGACTCCTCCACTGACTGGCTGTGTGATCTTGGGCAAGTTAATTAACCTCTCTGAGCCTCACTTTCCTGAGGAGATAATACTGTAGTACATAGGGGAAGGAACTATTGATAGAAATAAATCTCACAATACCAAAATCACTTTCAGAGGTTGCCCTTGAAACCACAACCCTAACTCGTTTCTTCCTCCATGACTCCCCATCACTGCCGCATTCCGTTCTTGGTCTGCATCTGAATTTACATGGACTTATTTGATTGATTCCTTGTGATTGCCTGTCCCCATGCCTTCTGACTCGCCTGGAAGCTCTATGAGGGCAGGGATCATATCTGTCCTGTTCATTATTGTGTCCCCCGTGCCAGGAAAAGAAACTTTCAATTTTTGGTAAATGAATTGAATGAGAAACACAAAACTTGGCATGTGGCAGATGCTGGAGGAATGCTGATCAGTTTGACCCCAGAGGCCTACAAGGAGCAGAGGCATGGACACAGGGGTGTGGCTCTGCCTGAGCAAGTCTCTGTAACTTGCTGTGTGGACTTGTAAGGATTTTCTCTCCCTAGGCCTCAGTTTCCTCATCTGTTCAATCAGGAAGATGATCTGAAGATGATCACTGACGCCCTCTCCAACATTCTCTGGCTCTGTCTTGGATCTTCCACATGGACTCTGGACTGAACAGGAGAACAGGAAATCCAGCTCCATCACTGGAGCCTCTGTGTGTAACTTTCAGCTCCATAACTGCCAAACTAAATCATCTTGAGAGGCCAGGGTACAATTCCTGGGACAGGGGAGATATTGCAAATTGCCAGCAACAACTGGTAGCCCCACTCCGTCACTCCCCTCACCCTCATGGCTCAGCATTGAGCACTCTCTTGGACTCACCAAGACGCATCTCTTAGCCTCAGACCTGGTTTGAACAAATAGGAAGAAAGGACGGACAGAAAATAGGTGGGCATTGACCTGTACCAGGCCCTGTGCCAGGTGCTCTGACACACACCGCTTGCCTGGTCCTCCCCATAGCTCAGGAGCATCACTATCCCCATTCACAGATGAGGAGAAGCTACATTGGTTATACCCATGAAGGCAGCAAATAGTGAGGCAGGGCATTCACCAAGCCTTCTGACTCGAAGTCTCCCACACCAAACTCCACCAAATTAGAGGAGTTTATAACCTAGGCCTCTTATTCTATTAGTCAGGCTATTCCGAAGTGTAATTTGTGGTAATACACTGCTAATTCAGGAGCAGCCTCTACGGGAGACATTGTTTAAACTAATGTAATAATAAGAGCAATGAAAAGAACTGACATTTTCTAAGGGCAAGGGGGACCACAGTGCCAAACACAGAACAAGCACTCTCTGGTTTTGTCCCCACAAAAACACAATGAGTAGGCACTGACACTGGCCCACTTTGCAGATGAGAAGCCTGAGGCTTAGAGAGTGTGTGAGGTCACACGACTGGGAAGTGGTGGAGCCAAAATTCAAATCCTAGACTCCAATTCCAGGCCTTCCCTCCTACCACCTTGCTATACTGTGGGCAGTCTGGTGAGACCATTGGGATGATCTAACACTCAGTTACACGACACTGACACTTATTGCATTTTTTTTTTTTGAGACAGAATCCGCTCTGTCACCCAAGCTAGAGTGCAGTGGCACAACCTTGGCTCACTCTCACTGCAACCTCTGCCTCTTGGGTTCAAGTGATTCTCCTGCCTTAGCCTCCCAAGTAGCTGGGATTACAGCTATGTGCCACCACACCTGGCTAATTTTTGTATTTTTAGTAGCGATGGGGTTTCACCATGTTGGCCAGGCTGGTCTCAAACTCCTGACCCCAAGTGATCTCCCTGCCTCAGCCTCTCAAAGTGCTGGGATTACAGGTGTGAGCCACTGCGCCTCGCCTACAGCATACTTTAAATAATGATTTATACTAACCACAGTACTTATTGTATGATCAAACTGAAAGGAAAAGAGGTCAGTGGTCTCCAATCCATTTGGCCAGTGTTAATGCCAAATGGATTGGGCCACACTGTGGGATGACCCAAGGGCCCCCAAGTGCCCAAGGGCTCAAGGTCGCTGTCACTCATTGGGTGAATGCGCAGCAGTGCCAGACACCTCCATGTTCCGGGCAGGGCACCTCTAGAGATCGTCCCTGTGAACTGTCCGAAGAGCATAGCCAGAGTCTCCGGAAAATGAGGTCAGGCTGACCTACTTTTGGAGACTACAGAGACTTTCAACCCATAGAGGGAAGCCGCCAGGGTTGTGCCCCCTCCCCTACACAGGGTCATGTAGGAACTTGCTGGAAATGGCCTAAAGAGCGCAGCTGAAAGGGCTCAGCTCCTACGGAGAGCAAGGAGAGCCTCCATTGCCTCCCTCCCGAATCCGCAAGCGCCCTAGGGTGGGGAGACCTGTGCCCCTGCAGCTGACGGCCAGCTGATGGTGGTCTGGAACTTCCTGGTCAGCACGGTGGCCTCATCCCACTAGAGATCCAGCAGCAGAGCACGGGACCCGGGAAAGGTCACTGAGATTAGTTCTGCAGCTGAAAGTGAAACCGACTTGCACCGGGGTAACTGCAGCTTTGTATCCCATGTTGGGGGGCGGCTACCCCACCTTTTAACTCCCTGCACAGTCCTGGGCGGGTCCCTTGACCTGGCAGCACCCCTGCTGCCTCACCTGTAAACAGAGGCCGAATCCATCCACTCACACGCAGGCGCAGGGTGCGATACATGCATGGGAAACAGCCTCACGGGAACTATAGAGTCCTGAACAAATGTAAGGGAGTTTGATTTTCCTATTTTGGTCCCAAAGCCATCGTTGTCATTGTGCTGTTTTGATGATTCATTGGCTGTGTTCTTACAGAATGGGACACATAAGCAGCTCACTCGGAAATGAAGGGGAGGGCTTGTCCCAGATCACAGGCACAGTCTGGAATCATGAAAGCTGCCTTCCCCTACTGGAGAAGCTGTAAGTTCCTTCCTTCCCCTATCCATTCTATCGCAGATGGATTTCCGTTGCTTTCCCACCAGGGCCAGGCTCCCATGCTGATATTGGTACATGGTGGTGGCCACCTAGCCTTGCTCTGTCCTCACAGAGCTGTTGCTCTACCACAGGACACAGCTAAGGAGTCCAGTATTGGCTCAGGGGATCTTCCTGGACCAAACTCTCACGCAGCAGATGAGTGCTCAGGGCCAGTAATTGTTAAGCAATCCCAGTACAGAGATCCAAGCTGGCCTTGTTATAACCTGGTGAGGATGCTAGACCCACAGGGAAAGCAGACCCCACCCCACCCTGAGCAGACCAACACAGACGCCTCCTACCCGGGCACCAGTTCTGATGCCAGCCAGCCTGAGAAAGGGGCTTCCTGGGGGCCCGTTAAGCAGAAGTTTCCTCCCTAGACTCCAGACTTCGCCGGGAGATGCCTGTCAGGAGGAAACAGCGTAAAACACTATCCACCACCTGGCGTGGTGACTCACGCCGGTAATCCCAGCACTTTGGGAGGCCAAGGCAGTTAGATTGCTTGAGCTCATGAGTTCAAGACCAGGCTGGGCAACACAGCAAAACCCCATCTCTACAAAAAATACAAAGATTAGCCGGGCATGATTGTGCATGCCTGTAGTCCCAGCTACTCAGGAAGCTGAAGTGGGAAGATGGCTTGAGCCTGGGAGGCGGAGGTTGCAGTGAGCCGACATGGTGCCACTGCCCTCCAGCAAGACCTTATCCTCCCCCAAAAAAGAAATAAAAAGATTCCACACCAAGCTGGCCAGTGGACTCCAGCCTCCGACCTCCTTTCTTTAAGATTCTGGGGAAGATGAGGAAAGGAGATGGGGGGAGAGCTTCACCCCCAGCACAGGAAGCCCTTCCATTTTACCTGGAAAGGCCTGCTTCTTTTTCTCACTGTCCCCAGCTAAAGAGAACCATTTACCCAGGCAAAGTGGAAGAAGGCCGTTTGCATGCTGAAATGAAGTGTCAGCGTGCAATGACAGTTTTAAGGTCCCAAGATACCCCCGCAGCCACTTTTTATTCTTTTCTGTCCACAATCATTAGGGGAAAATCTCTCTGCAGCTTCTGTAAAACCCATTCACTAGAGGGAAATAGATCAATGAGAAAGCCAGAGCCCAGAGAGCCAGCGCTGGCGGCTCTGAAGCGCGAACATCTATTCTTCCCCAAGAGCCCATGCCACGAGGACAAAGGATGCCTGCTCCCACCCCCTGAAAGAAGAGCTAGCCAAAAAAGTTATTTAACTAGGTGTCTATTCCTTATCCTTTATTCAGTAAGAACAAAATCTCTTTTCTGAGAGTGACATATCTTACACTTCAAACAAGCGCGAGTTTTGCCACTTATTTTTAAGTGCACTTGCCTGCCAAAGTGATAGCAGAAATCCAGGGGGAGGAAGAGGCAAGATGGTGGAGGCACAGCTGTTTCCATAGCTGGCATCTCTAGCCAACAGCTGCAGGACCTGGAAGAGCCTGAAGAGTGACACCCCCAGAGGATGCACAACCCCCAGGGTGAAAGACTCGGCCTCCAGGGCTCTGTTTGCTGACGTCGGCACCACGTCGGGCGCGCCAGGAACGCTCTCAGCAGCCTGACGGGAGGCGTGGGCAAGCAGCAGCAGAAGAGGAGGGGGCCGACCCCCAAAAGCAAGGGAATGGGAACCTGACCTTCATTCACTGTTTCTTGGTTGGTCAATTATTGGCACCTACCGCATGCGGGGCACTGGCAGTAGGGGTGAGATGAAATAATAATAGTAACAGAAACAATAGCAGCTACCATACTGAATTCCTACCCGGTACCAGTGCTGTCTGAGCATCGTGTAATGAGCACAACAACCCATTTAGGAAGGCACTAATATTAGATGAAGAAACTGAGGCAGAGACATTTAAGCAACTAGTCCAATAGCTAAGAAAAGGCAGAGCTGGGATTCAGACATGGATCTATCTGTTGGCTAGAGAAAGCTAAATGGCTGATGTAGACTTACTGAGCATCTCAGAAGAGCAGAAAGCACCAAACCTGCATGTAGCAGCACGAGCCTCTGCCCCGCATCCAGGAGCTCACCCCAGAGCCAGGAAAGAAGAGAGTTTGAGAAACAGAGGGAGCAGGGATGGGTACGATCTATTCTCACCCAAAGTGTTCGGTGACTACAGGGCAGCTGGCCGGGGGCAGGGCCCAGGGAAGTATGGAGCCCAGCCCTGCTGTAGAGACGTGACATCCAAGCTCAGTGGCTCAGCATGATCCAGAAATCACCAAACAGTAAGAAATCACCAGTGGTGAGCGGAGGATGACCTACGGAGTCATGGTTTAGGAAGACCAATAGCTACAGACTAATATGGATAACCCGAGAATATGAGGCAAAATACAGTATCTATGCTATTACAGAAAAAAAAAGATCCATTCACTGAAACCCTCCAGCAGGGGCTAGGCATGAGACTCAACCCCAGGGACCTGAGTGTCCCCACGCAACTCCACTTGGTAACATGGGCACGCACAGAGCTGCATTCGAGAGGTGGACCCAGACAGGCGCAGGAGCTCCGGCCTCGGTTTCCTCCGGCTATCGCTGTGAGCTTCCTGGCCATATTCTCCAGCTGTGCCAGCCTTTCTACTTAGTTGTTCTGCCTGGTTGGAGGGGAGAGGCTCTCTGTCTTTGTGAGGGCCCTTTTCACGCTGGGCATGACACCTTCCCACTCTGGCCTCTCTCGTAGCTCACCGAGGCTGTGCCAAGTGCCTTTTGTTGGGGATGGAGCAATTCACCATGGAGTCACCTGGGCTGCAGCTGTATGTACTGGGCTTCAGGCTGCAGCCAGACTTTGTGCAGTGGCTCAGAAATCCCCCCAGGCCCTGACCACCAATGAGCCTGAGGGCTCTCCTTCCCTGCCCAGAGTCCTAGAGACTCTGGTGGCCTGGAAACAAAAACAGACATTTCTGACCACCAGCAGGGCATGGGGATGGGTTAGCAAGGCTTTCACACAAGCCCCAGGCTACTGCAAACAGTTTACCACAAGCCACACTGGCTGCAGATGAAAAAGGTCAGCAGTACAGAGCAGGTTGCTCCAACAGAGGCAGCGACACCCTCTGAGCCGCAGGTCAGCACGGACACCTGTCATTTGGGGAGTGATGCGGTGTCCTTATTAGCTCAGTATGCCCTTTATAAACAAACACATTCATCAACATCTGTCTGCCTTGAGACACCTGTTTTTCTTCAAAACATGGAAACCCACAAGCCCATCAAACATTTGTCCCACTGTCATCCCCCGGCAGACACGAGTCTGCATCCTTCACGTGGCATATTTTTACAGTTAGAAACCAAGGAGCATTGAGTCCTGTTTTTAAGGGTATTCAACCAAGAGGGAATGGGAAATATGCCAGGACATGATGCGGCCCAGGGCAGTGCACAGCTGTTCCCACAGCTGGCGGAGATTCCCACAGCTGCCCGCCACGCCGGCCAGCAAGCTGCTAATCTGAGTGAGAGATGTGTGACCATTTGGCTGGAGGGGACAGGAAGGACACGTCTGCCCAGGCAGCAGCCATTCTCTCTACAGAGCCTCACACAGCAAGGACTCACCCCTCCTTTTCACTCATTCATGGCCACCTTACCACATGAACACTCCCAGAGGGGCATTTTCCATCCCTGCTTGTGTGGGCTTTTAAGACCTCCTCTCCCCGTGCAGCTCTGCATTTTCCTGGGACGTCCCTTTTGATGGCTGCCATTGCTCCCTTGTTGACATAACACAACCTCCCGTACCACCCTCTGTGGTGGACTCCAGCCGCTCTCTGCGGTGCACCTTGAAAGGAGGGTAGGGCTCGGATGCTGAGGAGACTATGGCTGTTCCCTAGGAGAAAGCCACCCGCTTCCTCTCCCTGTCAGGAGCATTTGCAGCGGGAACTGGGATGCCACTCACACTTTCAGATTAAGGCGTTCACTCACAAACACTAACACGATTGACTCCAATTCACAACTCACAGAATGAGTCTAAGGGGTCGACGGGGTGTTACAGCCCACAGCTTCGCAAGTGCAGATGGCAGGACAAAACGCACTAAGATTTTTTTTATTGGTGCTTAGAATTCATGATCCGCCTTCACGACCATCGTCCCTTGAATCCCCACATCATGATGTCCCCATCTTTATTATTCCATAGCAACTTGGTTCAAAGTCAGCACTGTATTTTATTGATAATTAGCTGTTCACCTGTTTGACTCCTTCCCTTCTCTCTCCCAAGACCATGAACTATCTAAAGGCAGAGAACACATCTTATTCTTTCCCCTCCTGGCACTGAGTCCGGAAGCAGTGTCTGCTGAAATTAACTGAGTCCCACAGGTCTCGGTTAACACAACAGTAGTAGCAGTAGGAGTAGTAACATTAGCAAATCTGTAGTTCTAATTCCATTCACATATATTAAAGCATTAGTTCTCAACCCAACCTCCGGTAAGGGCTATGCTGATCCCTATTTCATAGATGAGGAAACTGAGGCACAGAAAGCTAGAATCTCTTGCCCCAAGCTCAGTCAGGAACTGGCAGGGTTGGGATTTGCACCCAGGCAGTCTGGCTTCAGAGTCAGACCTCCAGCCTTCTGCACACACTGTCTCTCAAGCTGAACTAACACAGACACCTGAAACACAGCGCATTACATTTCCTAGGAGAGACCCTGTATAGAAATAGAGCATGTACAAAGAGGAAATTAATACAATTCTAATCTGCAGACAGCCATGCAAGAGGGGCAAGAGAAACACCAGAGGAGAATATGCCCCATTTTTTATGGGCGGGTCCTCTCTATACGTCTGATGCTGCTTGGCACACAGCCAGGGTTCAAGAGAGGTTTCGAAGAAGAAACAGGGGGACCTGAGTGTTCAGGGAAAAGCCCCAAAAGCGAAGTTCCAGGGGTGTGAGGGATGTGTTCTGGGCACGGTCTAATCAGACTATGGACATAATTGTCAGGTAGGGGGAGTGGCTGTGGCCATGGGTTATTTCAGAGCAATGATTCTCACATTCTGCTGTACTTTTTTTTTTTCTTTGAGACAGAGTCTCGCTCTGTTGCCAGGCACCAGGCTGGAGTGCAGTGGCGCGATCTCGACTCACTGCAACCTCTGCCTCCCGGGTTCAAGCAATTCTCCTGTCTCAGCCTCCAGAGTAGCTGGGACTACAGATGCGCGCCACCACACCCAGCTAATTTTTATATTTTAGTAGAGACAGGGTTTCACTATGTTGGCCAGGATGGTCTCGATCTCTTGACCTCGTGATCCGCCCGCTTCGGCCTCCCAAGGTGCTGGGATTACAGACATGAGCCACCGCGCCCAGCCTCTGCTGTAGTTTCAAATCACCTGGGGAGCTTGGAAAAATCCCCTATATTCAGTGTCTCCCCTGAGCAATTAAATCAGAACCCCCAGGGGGTGGGACTCAGGCACCAGTATTATTTTAAAGCTCCTAGGGCAATTACAAACTACTTTTTTTGCAAACCAGTTTTGAGAACCACTGGTTCAGAGTCTATGCAGTATTATTCACTAGTCTCTTCTCTGCATTATGAACTAAGATGGTGAGTGGGAATTCCCATGGGTGGGCTCTTCCGATCTCCACTTCTCCCACTGTGGTCAGCTGTTTGGGGCCATTCTGTGGGGATGTATTTTCTCTGGGTTTCTAGGGGGCCCTTTAGGGTAGTGGTAGACTTCAGATCGTGCAGCTCCAGTTCAAATTCCAACCTTGCCACTTACCGGCTGCATGATCTTGGGTGATCAAATATCCTAGCCTCAGTTTCCTCATCTGCAAATAGAGGATTGTGGCAGGCAGGATAATGGCCCCCCAAAATGTCTGTGTCCAAATCACCAGAACCTGTGACTATGTTACGTGGCATGCAGGGATTAAGGAGGCAGATAGAATTAAGGCCGCTAATCAGTTAACTTTAAAATAGGGAGATTATCCTGGATTATCTAAATGGGCACAACATAATGATGGGGACCCTTAAACATGGGAAAGAGAGGCAGGAGAGTCAGTGCCAGCGTGAGGTGATGTGAGAAAGACCAGCCATCGAAGGCTTTGAAGATGAAAGGGCTGGGAGCTTCTGGAAGCTGGAAAAGGCAAAGAAATAGACTGTCCCCTGAAGCCTCTGGGAAGAAGTGTGGCCGAGCTCACACCTTGATTTTAGCCTAGTGAGACCCATTTTGAACTTCTGACTCCCCGGAACTGTAAGATAGGAAGTGTGTGTCATGTTAAGCCAGTAAATTTGTGGTGATTCATTATAGCAGCCATAGAAAACTAATACAGAATAGATGGGAATAAATGGGGGACGGTGTGAAGATGAAAGGAGAAAATTACATAACACATAGCACGACTCTTAGTGCTTTGTCATTATTGGTTGGTATTATTACTTTTACCATCCCATGAGGGAGCTCCACCTCCCGAGGTCCATGCGGCTGCAGTGGGCTGCCCGCCCTCTGTCCACTTGCCCCAGATCCACTCGCCTGGGCTCCTGAGACGGCTGAACGGTCCAGCCCATGTGTCAGCAATAAGCCTGATCTCTTGACCTGGGCCCCAGCCGGTGGGGACTGATCGGTCCATGCTGCACAGGGCAAGAGGCTCCCTAGAGCCCCGTGATGCCCGTGAACAAGGTGCGAACCGGTGTTTCTACTTCCTGACTCTATTCATGAGAAACAACAGGCAATGGGGCCGTTGGGGGGTGTGGGTGGGAGTGGAGGGCTGGGAAGGGAGGCCCCCAGGGACTGTTCCTGGTCACCAGCTAAGAAGGGACGTGGAAATGGTCAGCAAGGACTTTGCAGACCTCATCTCAAGGTGTTGGGTATCCCACCTGCCGCCAAAAGCAGGCAAGGGCTGTGCCACTGTGCACCAGCAAAGGGCTGGTTTTGCCGTGGTGATCACCTTCGCAAGGAGAGTCCAAAATTCAAGTCACCGAAGTCTCTCATTTGTGCCAGGCCCTGGTGGGCCCTTTTACCCAGCTCACAACATCAGTGTGTGGCCAGCACTACAATCTGTTTATACAGAGGAGGAAACAGACTCAGGGAAATTCAGTGATTTGCCTGAGGTCACCCATTAAATGGCAGCGGAGCTGAGATTAGAACTCTTGATTCTAAATCTAGACTCTTCCATGTCATATCATATTTCATTTTCTTCTCATAAAGGCCTAATTAATATTTCATTCATTATTGATTCAATCCTGAGAGCATGAGAACACAGCTAGTACAGACTATTAATCTGCATTTCCTCCTTGAGATGTGCCAGCCATGAAAAATGTAGCAGCTTCAAAAACTCCAAACTAGAAGGGGGCCTGAAGGAAATTTGGTGCCGGATGAATAAATCTTCTGTCAGCTCAGGGTCGTTATAATTGCAGTTCCATATAATGTTCATAAACCTTGGGTTTCCTGCGATCCCTGAAATCGACCAGGCAGGTGAGGAAAGAGGCAGCCGCTCCCCACGGGGGGTGCCCAAGGACTCCCACCAAATTAGAATGTGGTCCCAGCCCCGGGAACTAAATTTATACTGAAAGGACATTTGGATCGGAATGTTCTCTGCTACAAGAGATCCTGTCCCTCATTGTCCTCCTCTTTCTCTTCTTCCAGAGCCAGGCAGGATTGGCTGTAAAACTGAGCCCTGTCAATTCAGCTTGAAAACCATGCATACACATGCAATCAACCCGCCGTGACAGACACCACATTTTTTAGAGGTGAAAGATGGGAAAGACTGAGGCAAGCAGGAAAGGAGATGCCGAGGACACACAGAGAAGATGGGACAAGGTGGTTTTGGTGAGGCTGAGCTCAGGGCCAAAGAGGAACTGAGAAGAGGAAAAAGTATCCCTGGGTGGCTGTGGACAAGCTCTAGCCCCTTAACCCAACAGCAGCTGGGGCGAGTCAGTCCCTGTACTGCGCCAGCTGCTCCTTCCCAAGCCACACGGCTCCTCCTACCTATCTCCGCTCTTCAACCTTTTGAGCCCACTTAAAACTCACAAGCCCCGCACAAAGTCGGCTTTGGGTGATGTCACTGCTACTGCAGGTGACAGCCAGACCCTGGGGACAGAAGCCTGCTCTGGGATGATGGCAGTTTCCAGCCACCCTGCCAAACCTGCAGGGTTGAATACTGCAGGCAGAGGAAGGATGTAAACTCCCTGCCTGGGGGAGAAGCTAAGTCCCCGAGGCTGCTGGAGAAGAGTGTATTTTTAGGCATAGGTTTGATTTGTGAACAATAAGGGAAGAGCAAAATTGTAAAATCCTAAGGTTCTTGTGAAGTCTGATCAGTGTCGCTCCTGCTAAACATCCAAAAAGATCCGACAGAGCAAGACAAACTCCGGCTGCCCGCGAGCCCTGGCTCCTGGCTGGGTGGTGTTCAGTCAGTGAGATCAGAACCTCAGCATTCTGGGCTGGGAGGGCTGTTTTTCCATTCCTCTGTGTCTTAAACAAGAGTGTACCAGGTGGCTCCCATCTTTAATCCTAACAGTCTCCCAAGGAGGGAGATTCATCCACCAGTCCTCTAACCCAACCCTGCACTTTAAGGTCAGAGCAGGTCCCAGTGATTGAGGGGGGTTCAACCTGTACCATAATCTACACCAGTCTCCCATCCCCATTCTTACCCCTCAGTCTTTGATACAGACTATTGACGTTCTCTCCATCTTACATAAAATGCTTTGCCAGGGCAACTTGAAGACAAATTCCCTGGGTTCCCTCTCCCGCCGTCAGATCGCCATCCCCAAACCCCTTCTCATAGATAGAATGGGGCTGCTACCATTTTAGACCGGGGTGACTCATCTCTCCAGCTGCTGCTCACCAGGATCTGGCTCCAGCCCCTCTTTCGATTCTCACCTTTCAGCCTTCCCTTTATGGCCAGCTGTACATCTCTCATTCCCCAGAGCCCTGAGCTTCTGCACTCTTCACAGCTGCTGGAGCTGGTCCCTTCCCCTAAAGGAGCCTTGCCCCACCTGCACCTGCTAGAACTGTGCCCAGTCCCCATGGCCGTCTCAAATGCCCTGCATGGCAGCGTCCTCATTCCCGTCTAGGTGGAACTGCGCACCGTGCCCTCCGCACCCTCATCCGCAGCACAGCGCTCAGCTCCAGCAGCCAGGGCGTTTGAGTGTTTACGTGCTTATCTCTCCATTAGATCACAAGCCTGTTTAGGGCAGGGACCTTGCTGTCCCCACGGTGCCTGGCTCAGAACAGCCCTTCAATAGCTCTGCACTGAATGAATTAATCACCTTTTGTCCAGTCCTCAGGGGAGGGAGAGAATAGTTGCTATTTCTAACAGCAGCAGGAAGACAAATATCGCCCTGCCCACTCCCCTGCCTCCCATTCCACACACACACCCACTGGTGGCAATTTCTCTTTGCTCTCAAATCGATATGGTTTCTAGCACATTCTAGCAAGAAGTACCATAAAGAGCTGAGAGGGACCTTGGAGGGCCCTTAGCTCCCTCCCCAGATGCACAAGTGAGGGATCTGAGGGCAGTGAGGAGCAGGGTCTGTTGGCGACCACACAGCAGGCAGGTGTGGGGGGCATACCTGACTCCCTACCCCGAGCTCCCGAGTGGCTCTGAGTGCAGAGGCGGTGGCTGCTCTGCGTGCGGTGGATGGCTCCGCCATGTCTGGTTACTGATCTCTGGTTTACGGCTGTGCCCAATATAGTCACAGGTCAGCGGCCATTGCCAAGCCCAGCTGCTGTGGCTGAGCAGTGTCTCTGAGAGCGTCCAGCCATGGTGGCCATGCATCAGCACTCTCCTGTGACACAAACCAACTCACCAGGTGACCAGGCGTGCCGCTTCACCCTTTCATTCCACAGACTCAACACTCAGCACCAGCAGCCACCCTTTCATTTCACAGACCCTTAGTAACACGAGACCAGGTCCAGTCCGTGTAGTTTACAGCTCTGTCCCACACTAAGCGCCATGCCCATCACAGAGCATGGCTCAATAAACACGTGTTCTATGAATGCATAGCAGGCTTATTTGGGGGCTGGGGTGGGATGTCACATAAAGCCACAACCTCATGGGAGGCCACCAAACTTCTAAGATGAAAAAGATTTGCAAATTCTTGAATTTTCTTCTTTACTTGTCCTGTCTTTAGCCCAACCAAAGAACGTTTACTTCTCAGATTCAATTTCTGGTTCGACATTTGTATCAATGGTTTAAATGAAGCTCTCATACTCTGGCTCATCAAATGTGGGAGGACAAAAAGCTGGGAGGGCCCCACATACACACTGCTGAGTGAGATGCTGAGAGGCCTGGACAGACTAGAAGGAAGGGCTGAAACAGCCCCAGGGAAACGTAACAGAAGCAAATGAAAGGTGCAGCTCTCATCCAAAAAGCCAAGTGTATTAGCTAGGATGGGAGATTGAGCGGGCAGAGGGTGGGGAGCTAATGGCTCAGCAGCTCCTGAGAAGACAGGCGGGTTTTAGTAAATATTCGATTCAATATGAACTCACAGGCTACCATGAAAGCGAAAAGTCACTGGCCAACTTTGGCTGCAGTAACAGAAGGAAAAAGCAGGTCTGTGCCCTCTGTACCAACTTGATCCCAGCGGTGTGTGAGGGTCAGTGTGACGCCAGACCCCTGGGCTGCTGTGAACCAAGCAGATCCTGTTCAGAGTAGCAAGATCAGGGTGGAAACAGGATTATTGACATGATTATGCAGGGAAGTGGGGGCGTTTAATCTAGGGAAGTCCTGGGTCCAGCTCAGGGGAGTGTGAGTGGGAGGCTGCTGGCACTTTATCATAGGAACAGACAGAAGGAGGGGGAAATACGAGTAGGGAAACAGGAGGCTGCTGAAGCCTGACCCACCCAGGCCACTGGCAGCCCAAGGCGCAGTGCCTAAGGGAAAGACCAGACTCAGCACAGGCAGACAATGGCTTGGGGGCAGAGGCAGGTCTGATCCCGAGGGCCTGGGGACTGACAGGGACACGGTGGCTCCAGGCAAACAGAAGTAGGATCCAGCCCCTCAGAAAGCAGAGAGGCAAGAAAGAACAAGACCCAGTACGGGGCTCAGCCAGGCTTCAAGGAACACCCTAGCCTGGTCCGGATGAGAAGGGAAGGCAGGGAAGCTGGAACAGGTCCCAGCGCTGATGGCTGGGCATGTTACCCAGAGATGGCTACCCTTCTACCTCTCCAAGGGGGCTGCGCCTCATCCTTGACGCAAGTGTGGGACCCAGGGAAGGACAGTATGGAAACCAGGAGAAGGAAGGGAATTTAACAGGCAGAGGAACCACCACAGGGCACAGCCGAGGTGGGGGTGTGGCTGGGATGAGGGCCTCCAGAGCTGTTGCAAGGTTGGACCAACACGGGGTTGCTGATCAGCCCTAGGCTTCCTGATGTTCATGCTTGTTGAAGGGAAGTCCTCATGACTCAGCCCACCTTCTAGGCTGTTCTAGCCACTGTAGGAACTAAGGGTAGAGGAGGTAGTTTGAGGACGGGCCTCTCTCCCCCAGCCAGGGCAACCTGGCTAGCTTTGGAGACGATCAACTCAAACAGATGACCTCAAAATCCTCTGCCATCACCAATCACATGACTGCGGACACCTCTCTTACCTTCTCTGCCTCAGTTTCCTTATCTATAAAGGGGAGATAATAACAGCCTAACTCACGGGACTGTCACCAGGAATCACTGAGATGATAAAGTAAAGGCATGGTCCCCAGCACGTGACACATCCACAGATGGAAGCGCCACTGTTATCACCTGTGGGATCGCCAACCACTTCCCCAATCTAAACTCAGAGTCAGAACCCCAGCCCATGACGTTAGGACGATGGGACGGGGTATAGGTAAGTCTCTGTGCTGACAAAGTGGAGGATGCTTGCAGAGATGATGTGGAAAGAGAGCTCACCGCACACCTTGGTGGGGGCACATGAAGCCACAGAGAAAATGACAAAGCCAGTTATGGAGATGGATGGTGGTGACAATTATACAATAATAGGGATGGTCTTAATGTCTCTGAACCATATACTTAAAAATGGCTACAATGCTAAGTTTTAGGTTGTGTATATTTTACCACAAGTTTTAAAAAGCGTTTTAAATGAACAAGTCTCAACTAGGACCCAAGTCTGTGGACCGCAAGCCCAGGGCCTCTCCCACCATCATGGTAGCAGGACAGGTTTGTATGGGATGAGGTCTCTGGAGGCAACAAAACTTTGCTCAACTGAATTGCATTGAAGTTTTTAATTCAAAGATAAAACAGAGGCAGTTCATCTGTTTTCCTCATTCAGTTATTGGGTTTTGGAGAATTTAAACAGTGGTGATTCTGCCTTTTTTTTTTTTTTTTTTTTTTATATTGAATCTAAATCTGTCACCCAGGCTGGAGTGCATTGGCGTGATCTCAGCCACTGCAACCTCCACCTCCCGGTTCAAGCGATTCTGCTGCCTCAGCCTCCTGAGTAGCTGGGATTACAGGTGTGTGCCACCATACCCAGCAAATTTTTGTATTTTTAGTAGAGACAGGGTTTCACTATGTTGGCCAGGATGGTCTTGATCTCCTGACCTTGTGATCCACCCGCCTCAGACTCCCAAAGTTCTGGGATTACAGGCATGAGCCACCATGCCTGGCCTGCCATTTTTTCTCTTAAAAACAGGAAAATGTCATTTTACTAGATTCCTACTCAACAGGAAATTAGAATTATTAGAATTTTCTGGATAGCACAATGCGACAATACTTGTAATAGAAGCCTGAAGACACTAAAAATTTGACAGTGCCTTCCAACTATACAAATCTTCAGAGAGTCAGTTTTCCTTACCCTGGGAGTCACTGAGTCCTACTAAACACGGCGCCCTTTGTTAGGCACAGCAGCGGTGGCTGCAGGGATGACTGGGAAGAGGCCCACCTCCCTGAGCTTACCTGAGTGCCATGTTTCTTAACAGATGTGTGCACTGGACCCCCTGCGGTGCTGTCAAAACACACGTCCCCAGGCAGTGGGATTTGCCTGCTTGTGCAGGACCCAGACAGGACACAACACAGGGGATCAGAGGCACATCCCTGATTGAGAACTGCTGCCACGGGGGAAAAGGCCATCCTTGAAAAATGGTAACAACAAAACAGAACAGAACGGATTAACTTCAAAAAAGTCATGGATGACATACATTGGCACTCTCAGAGAAACAGAATATTCTATTAAGCTGAGCAGTTGTTCCCCATGACTTTGGAGAAGTGGGAATGTGAGCTCATGGACGGAGGTTGGGATGGAGCGCTAAGGCAGGGGACTTGGTCACTTACTGTATTATTCTGAAAACTTTAAGTGTCTGACCAGTTCCTATGTGTGAGAGACTCGAGAGGAGTCACCTTTAAACTTGAAGATGTTAGAGCCCAAGAACTGTCTTTATTATTATTATTATTTTATTTATTTTTTTTTTTTTGAGACAGAGTCTCACTCTGTCACCCAGGCTGGAGTGCAGCAGCGCAATCTCAGCTCACTGCAACCTCCACCTCCCGGTTCAAGCAATTCTGCTGCCTCAGCCTCCCGAGTAGCTGGGACTACAGGTGTGTGCCACTACACCTGGCTAATTTTTTATTTTTAGTAGATACAGGGTTTTACCATGTTGGCCAGGCTGGTCTAGAACTCCTGACCTCAGGTTATCCGCTCGTCTCGGCCTACCAAAGTGCTGGGATTACAGGTGTGAGCCACTATGCCTGGCCTATTATTATTTTCTACGCTAAGTTTGAAGCTGTGTTTAGGGCACAGCCAGCTCTGTGACTGGGCCGAGGCAAGGCATTAAGAGAAGAGACAGAAGTTGCTTGGACAGTCCCACAAAGGGCCTCCTGAAGACAAAACATATCAGTCATCGTTACCAAAAACCGTTCACAGCTAGTCCCCCAACAATTTCCTTTCCTTGTCACCAAGTGTCCCTCAGACATGGAATTCTGGCTACAATCGGAGTTCTCAGAGATCATCCAGCCTAATCTGCCCACTTTACAGGCAATACAACTGAGGTTGAGCTAGAGTAGCTCGTCCAAGCTCACCAGTGATCAGCATCCCAGACAAACTGGCCCCGGCCTCTCCTCCATCAAGAACAGACAGAGCGTTGCAGGGTGGGAGCCCCTTAGGCAGGGCAGGTGTTTGGCTGTTCTTTCTGGGAACATTTTCATTCTCTCAGCTGCCCATGCTGGGACTGTGATTTTTTTGTATCCTGAATTACACTGGAAGCTTCCTGAGAAGCGTGTCCACGGCCCCCTCACTTCACATGGCCTAGGGCGAGGACAAGTGTGTGGTTTCCAAGGTAACACATAGCTGGGTGGATTCAGCCTCCCCAGCCGCCTCCTCTTCCTGGGAGGCTTCGTCTTGAGCCCACAGGGGAGGAGGCGTGGGAGGCCAGGCAAGGCACCACCTTCCCATTCACAAACACGGACTCCTCCCCACTCCCCTCTGTCCCCTGCCAGGGCTCAAGGGCAGAGGACCCCTCCCCTCTCCCCCCTACATCGTGAACTCCTGGAGCTAAGGAAGCTCCTGGAGGACTTGGCAAGAGACATTTGCCTGGAAGTCAAGAGAATCCCAGCTGACGGGAGGTCGAGCCTTACCATGCCCGGGGCAGGGCTTCTCACACCTGTTACACACAGGACACAGCACCGCCCAGTGAGAGCACGATTCAGGACGACATTCCCCAGACACAAAACAGAAAGTCAATACGGGCAGCCGAGAAACAAGGCTTGCTGCCACCACGAGCACACCCACCCCATCGGAGACGCCAGCCAGGGCCAGGGAAAGCAGCAGGGGCCCTCACACCTAAGGGATGGGGAGCAGGGGCAGGAAAGCCCCCTCTGAGACAGAAAGGGTTAAGCCCAAGTGTTTAAATATTTAGCAAATAAAACCAAAATGTCACTCCGAGACTGCCAGGCCTGGTGTAGTAACCATGGCAATCCGTAGCCAGCGGCAGATCCAAGTGAAAAGGTGCTGGGATCCAGGTGGGCCTCCCAGAGGGTGGCAGGGAGGGCCACAGTGGGCAAGGCCAGCTCACTGGGCAACCCGCTGGGACCTGCAGCCCCTTAGGATGCAGAAAGCACAGTTCAGATGCCAGGACTGTGGGCTTCAGGTCAGGCTCTCAGCCGGTTAGAGGTTCCACTTTCTCCTTAGAATGAGGAGAGAGTAAATCTGCCACACCTGTCCCAGCTTTGTTGTTCATTCATGCATTTATTCAACCTACACTCAAGGAGCACCTACTATGTGCTGGGCACTCTCACGGCTTCAGGGCTCCAACGGTGAATCCAATGCAGTCCCCATTGCCATGGAGCCCACGGTCAGGGAAGGGAGATGTAGGCAAGAAACAGTATTCAGAGGCCGGGTGCGGTGGCTCACGCCTGTAATCCCAACACTTTGGGAGGCCAAGGTGGGCCGATCACCTGTGGTTTAAAGTTTGAGACCAGCTTGACCAACATGGAGAAACCCCATCTCTACGAAAAATACAAATATTAGCCAGGCATGGTGGTGCATGCCTGTAATCCCAGCTACTTGGGAGGCTGAGGCAGGAGAATCACTTGAACCCGGGAGGCGGAGGTTGCAGTGAGCTGAGATCATGCCACTGCACTTCAGCCTGGGCAACAAGAGCGAAACTCTGTCTCAAAAAAAAGAAAAAGAAAAAAGAAATAGTATTCACAACCAACATAAGACACGCAGGGACAAGTAAGAGCCGGTGCTAGGTCCACTCCTAGAAGCGGCACCTTGGGGTCAGGGAAGGGGGATGATGGCTGGAAAGAGTTCCTAGAAGAGGAAGTATCTACGCTAAAACCGAAAGGGCAAGGAGGTGAAGGCAGCCAGGCCAAAGGTCTGATAGATGTGAAAACATTCTAAAAAATACAAAGTGCTTGGCTGGGTGCTGTGGCTCACACCTGTAATCCCAGCACTTTGGGAGGCTAAGGTGGGCAGACCATGAAGTCAAGAGATCGAGACCAGCCTGGCCAACATGGTGAAATGCTATCTACACTAAAAATACAAAAATTAGCTGGGTGTAGGGACGCACGCCTGTAGTCTCAGCTACTCAGGAGGTTGAGGCGGGAGAATCGCTCGAACCTGGGAGGCAGAGGTTGCAGTGAGCCCAGATCACACCACTGCACTCCAGCCTGGCAGCAAAGCAAGACTCCATCTCAAAAAAAAAAAAAATACAAAGCGTTAGACAAGATGTGGCCACACCATTTGTCTCTGAGGCACTTGCTAATGTGTCAGCCTCTGAACTTTCTGCCTTCAAAGTGTAGTCTGACAAGGATTTATTCCATGGTGTTCTGACTTCTTGGGCCCGGTTGGTGGCATAGCTCCTCTCTCTCTTTTTATTTTTAGTAAAGACGGGGTTTTACCATGTTGGCCAGGCTGGTCTCTGAGGCCAGGTGTTCTGAGGCCCAGAGCAGAGCAGAGCTGCAGTGAACCCCCATCACCACCACTGTTCCCTGGAACACACTCCCCATTTTCAATTTCTCGTGTGCTTCTATCGACCAGGGTGCACTCGTGAACGTGGGATGGAAGTAGAAGTAACCTGACAGAGGAGGCCCCCATACGGAATGCCCTTGTCCAGGTCTCCTGCCCTTCAGTACAAGTGGCCCGAGCTCCCTCCTCCCATCTGCTCATCACATCTGAGTTAAGGAGCTGACATCCTCAGAGCTAGCCAGGCTGAGAAGTCTGTCTGGGGGAATCTCAAGATCTCAGAGGTTCAATGAAGGTATTTCTAATCTGTCAACCAACCAGCCAGAGACACCCTTAGGAAACCTCTACCAGGTGTCTGAAGAAGGATGGGGACTCTAGCCCCCACCTGGGGGGTTTGGGCAGCCTCCACCTCCCCTCAGAGGACAGGCACAGCTTTCTTCTCTTTTCCCCTCTCCTGAAATACTCCAGGCCAGCTCTAGTCCGAGCATACAAGGTCTCTGCTCCTGATGACAGGGCACAGCATCATCTCCCTGTGAAACCTGCCCAGCCTCTCTGGGAGAAATGCATCACTCCCTCCTCTGTGGCCACTTGGTGTTTTACAGACACCTCATCTTATGGCATTTATGACCCTGGGTCACAGGTCTAGGACAAACCAATTTCCAGAGGCAGGAATCAGGCCTGTTTTATTTCTGGATTCTCAGCGCCCAGCACAAAGTCGTCCTACAATAAATCATTGTTGAATAAATAAAAGAATGAGTGGACTCACCATTTTGGTAGACTGTATTAGGATTGGCAAATTTAGAGAGGTCAGTACATGCTCTGCTATTACACCCTGTTTCTCAGTGCACCTACTATGTGCTAGGCACTTTCATGGCTTTAGGGATCCAACAGTGAATCCTGCGTTACACACACCCCTGTCCCCATGACAGCACATTACACGCACCCAGGAGGACACTCCCATCCACAAAGCAATCATGCCGCAGTGAGTGAGGCCTCCTATAATTTATGTCCTGTAATTTCAAGTAATTTCCCTGTCTGCTCAGAACTCTATTGGTATTTAATGAAAATATCCACTTTTATATACCTAATAAATTAAAAGCCTCCCTTTTTTTGGTCCCTCGTGTTTCACATTCATGAGGTTGAAGGCCCATAGTTTGTCACTATTGTTATGTTTCTGTTGAGTTTGAAGAAGACTGGAAACATCTGAGACCAACACTAGACCCTGAGGGGATTGATATCCCCAGACAAGAGTGGATCCTCACCCCATTGACCTGATTGATGCCTTTTACTTTGAATATGGCCAAGAACCACACATTGAAATTAATGATCTCTGAAGCTCCCATTCCGGGACTTGGATGATATGAACTCTGCCGCTGCTGTATATCCCATCCTGGGCTCACAGTAGTCTCTCCAATTTAATTCAGTGAACATTCACTGACTACCTGCTCTGTGCCCGGCATTGGCCTGGATGTAGGGACCGCACCTCCCATCCCTGCAACTTTATTAAGGATGCCAGGCTCTGCTCTATGCCTCTGGATGTGAATGTGTCTGCACCCCACCCCTTATTCCATGCCCGGGGCTCTGAGCCAGGCACTTCCTCCCTGTGGCACTCTATCCCTCTCCTCCCTTCTTCAGTCTTGCCTCAGCTCTGGGCATCGCCATCCCTCACCTGGCCCATCATGACATACTCCCCACTGTCCTCCTGCCTCTGAAATTGGCCCTTCCTACATTTGCATGCTGCAGATGAAGAGCGGGGTCTGAAATGTAAATCTGATCATCTCTGTCCCCAGCTTGAAACCTTCTCATGGTTTCTGCTGCTGCCTACAGGACATTCCAAAACCCTTCAGCAAGACAAGCAAGTCTTTACTGGTCCTGCCCACCCTCCATGGTGAATTCACCCCCTACCCAGGACCCTGTCCTTGAGGTCTTCTGAGCCCACGCTGCAGTTTCCATCTCAGAGCCTTTGTTTACTTTGAGACCTCTGCCTGGGGTATCCTTTCCACCTTGTCAGCCCGACAGCCGTGTTCTCACTTAAGCTAAGGAGTTCTGCATACATTAGCTAATTGAATCTGTACAATAACGCTTTCTGGTAGGTACTGGTTCCGGGTGGGAATGCAAACCTACCCCTGAAGGCTGAGGAAGCTGAGAGGCTGAAGAAAGAGGCTGACATATCCAGTTTCTCAGAAAGAAACACAGGTACTTATGAACAAAAGCCACAGTCTCCCTCGGCAGTAAGACGAGATGGTGGACCCTGCACCATGACCCCCCAGACCCAGGGATTAGATACCACAGGGAAGGGGTATTTGCGCTTCGGAAGCAATTTGCCTAAGGGCAGGACTTACAGTAAACCTAGATGAAGGAGGAATCTTAGAGGCTTTCCTGGAACTGAGTTAATCGCAAGTCAATGTAGAGGATCAGCATCCAAGATGGAGCTGCTGTGGCCTCCACAGTACCATTATTAGTCCTATTTTACAGAAAGGAATAGACTAAGAAGGATGAAGTAACTTGCTAAAGGCCTCTCTACACACTAGAATACGACAAAGAGCATGATTTGAACCCAAGCTGGGCTGCTCTGAAGTCCATGTTCTCAGTCACCTGCTAGCCTGCCTTCCAGGATGGCACTGAGGAAGGAGACCCTTAATCCCTTTCAGCCTTCTACATTGCATCTCAAAAGGGGAAGTTAGAAGTCAGCCAGAGGAGGGACCGGTTGGCGCCGCCGGCCAGGTTAAGGATAAGACCCCTATTGCTAACCACAATCCCATCTATAGATCATGGATATGGTATGGAGGAATCTTTCTGGAAGGCATTGTTTTTACTTAAACATGATCAAACCCCCACCTAAGTTACATATCCCACGCCTACTTCATGGAGCAAGACCCTTTCACATGTCATTTCTAGAACTGTAAGCCTTTAAAAGGGCAGGGATTTTCTTGACTGGGGAGCTCGGCTGTTAGGCATCTAAGCCACTGCAGCTCCCAGCAGAATAAATCACCACTGCCTTCCCAGCTCGGTGTTTGAGAGGTTTGTTCTGTGGCCTTTCCTGCTTCAGCACCAGGGACGCTAATTAAGAGCCACAGATTCACTCAAAGTTGGCGACCCTTCGGAGAAGAAGTGGTGGCTTCCGAGTTTCTGAGAGCTGTTGGTGAGAGCTGAACCACAGAAGCAAACGGACTCTCCAAGGGAGAGCACAGTTTGCAGTCAGAGTTTTGGTAAATAAACAAAATGCATTGACTCCTGTGTTTTCATTTCTCTCCCGGACATACTGGCCCGAGAAGAGATGCCAGTGTCTGAAAGCTCCCCGCTCCAAAACGCTGACAGAGGAGGAAGCTGAGGAGAGACGGGGTGGGATGCCATCTTCAAACAACGGAGGCTACCACGTGGGAGACACAAGCGCCTTCTTTTCCCTGTTCCAGAAGCATAACCAGGCCTGGGGCGAGTTCCAGGGAGGCTGCCTCCTCTGGGCAGAAAGACAGGCTTTCTAAAGACATTGGTAGGGCAGCCTCTCCCAAGGGGGCTGGCGGCTCTGTCACAGCAGCACACGCAGAGGCCCTGGGGTTCCTGCACTAGGTGAGCACTAAGGTTTAAACACGTCCCCTCCAAAATTCAGGTGTTGCCAATGTGGTCGTGCTAAGAGATGGGGCCTTTCAGAGGTGATGAGGCCGTGAGGGCTCCTCCCTTGTGAATGGGATTAAGGTCCTTTTCAAAGAAGCCCATGCAGTTTTCAGTCCCTTGGTCTCCTGCCTTCCCTGCCTGAGGATGCAACGATGCAGTGCCATCTTGGAAGCAGAGAGCGGCTCTCACCAGACAGGTGAAGCTGCCGGCACCCTAATCTTGGACTTCCCAGCCTCTAGAACAGTGAGAAATGAATGTATGCTCCTTATAAATTACCCAGTTTGGTTGAGAGTTACCCAGCAATGTTTCAGAATTCTTCTTCCTGAAAAACTCAAGCCATCTAAATGAACAAATACGAATACTGTTCTAGAAGTTTCTCCCTCAGTGCTAGGCAGGTCCTGGAACCTGGGGGTGAGCTTCTGGGGCAAGGCGGGGGAAGACGGGGACATGGTCATCTGGTCCCTGGTAAAATTTAACCAGGTGACCAGCAACCACTGTGGATGAGGAAAGATGTGAGCAGATTCCTAACAAAGATCCTGATATCACCCCAAGGGGAGATGCAGCAGCCACCCCCTGCCCTGCCTGCTTCACAACAGATGAGCAGCAGCTGGCCTTTCCCTGCGGAACGTACTTGCTAAGCACTACCCTCAGCATAACTTCATCAGTCACACTTGGGATAACTCCTTCCTCCACTCACAAGAAGCAGATCCCGAAGCTAGCTCAGCAGCCAGACCTAAAACAGAGAATTACAAGATTGGGGGGCTAAGTAACAGGTGAGAAAACGGAGACCACAAAACCAAGACCACAAAGCTAAGACCATAAAGGCCCAAGACCATAAAGTCATGCTATGACCAGCTTTGGAAAATAGTTACCTTCAATTCAGCATGCTTTCCATTCAAAGAACATGCTACACACACCTGCTCTTTGTGACACTACAGGTCTCTGGAAATGCAAAGATTAATGTAAAGATAACTGTCCCTGAGGGGCAGCAGAAAGACACCAAACAGAAAACTACAATATGGCCCAGTGAGGTATATATAAGGGCGCTCTGTAGGAACAAACCCAAACTGTTTCCATTTCCCTCTGGCAAGAGAAGGTCCAGCTGGGTGCAGAAAGAGCTTTACTGGAAAGGTAAGAGGCACAGAGGAAGTCAGTGCTGGTGACTTCCCTCAAGTGATGGAGGCTGCAGGGAGGCTAAGGCCTGGGTGGCAGGAGCTCAGGGTGCAGGTAGGGCTGGGCCAGAGCAGGAGGAGGGCCAGCCACCTGCCAGTACCAGGCAGTCATGACAGTGACCACCTGGCGGACCTAGCTGGTAAGTGACAAGGCCCAGCTGGAAGCAGTGGAGCAAAGGTGACCAAAGTTTCCATTCTGTGAAAGCCCACTCTGTACTCTACACTGTTCCCAACCCCTGCAAGAATTCAGCAAAGTGGGTGATGTGCCCATACTTCAGATGGGAAAACTGAGACCAGAGTCAGGATTCAACACAACTGATTTCACTTTGTTTCTCCAAACTGTGTCAGGCCAAATTGAACGACCCCCAATAGCATCATCTACTGCCCATGATGAGGACTGAAATGGAGATCGGCCATGAGCTGGACCTGGGACGAAGGGTGCCCGGCCAGGTTCTGGGCTGTCAGCAACATGACCCTGCCACCGGGCTAGAGCTGAGTCAAGCTGCAGCTGGACCAGAGCAGGTCAGGAACTAGGGATGCAGGTCCTGGACCAGGAACAAGGACTTCAGGAGCATCAGAGGCAGGGACACCTGGCTCCACCCACCCCAATGCCTGGAGCAGAAAAAAGTAGGCTTAGCACCACCGTAGTATGGGGTTGAGGCTGAGAACAGCTCCTCTTCTTCCCCTTCCTCAAGCCTGGCTCATAACTGAGTTTTATGATTTTGCCTTTTTTCCTTGGTGTGTGTGACACCTCCTCACACAGGTCAGGGTGACACATAGTAATACAGACTCCCTACAGATGAGGACGTGGACGCTGCGGGACTGCCCGGGTCCCACGCTGGCTTTGGGTGGTGTGGAACCGGGCCCGGAGCCTAGACTGTCAACTCCTGTCCTGTCTTGGTTCTGCGGCCCTATTCCTCCCTGCTGTACTCCTGGCTACTTTCTGGGGCCAGCTGGACAATGGTCTGAGTTAAAGTCCACCACTTTGTCTGATTCAGACTCCATGAAGGAAGCCGCCTGGTGGCATCTGGAGCTCTCAGCCCTCAAGGCACAGCCCCTGTCCAAGCCCCTGCAACCCCTTAGAGGCTGAAGAGTCCCAGCAGCCAGGTCAGTGTCCTCTGGTCAGCGACAGAATGGAGTCCTGCCAAGGTGGCCTGGAACCGAGGCTTCTGTGTCCCAGCCAGCCTCAGCGGCCCCTGACCCTCGGACAAAAAGCCAAGGCTCTCTCTAGGAGGTGGAGGCACTCCCACCTGCATCTGCCCAGTCGCTTCACCCTGAAAATACAGAGTAACAAAAGGGACGGGATTTGAACAGTGTCGTGAAATAGCGCTTCACAAAGCACTCTCCCGTACACTCCTCATCCCATCCTCACGACAGCTCAGCAGAGCTGGAATAAAGGCCCCATGTTCTAGATGAGAAGATGGAGACCCTGGAAGGTCACGGGGCTGGCCAAAGACACACAGAAAAAAGGTCACGGCCGAGACTTGACCCCAGTTTTTCTGACTCTGAGCTCTGGTCTTCGTCAATCTCTCGCCTGCTGCCCAGATGTGAATCTATCTGTGCTCCTCCAGCCAAAGGACCGGGATGGTTTCCAGATTCACATGCACATGAGGAAAAACATCTGGATAGTTTAGAACTGCTCAGGTCCATAGCAGTGCCGGTCAGCCTGACGGGCCAGGGGCTGGGGGAGGCTCGTTGCCACCAGAAGATGCCTCAGATCTGTTCCCTCCTGTCTGACCCTCCTGACCCAGGTTGAACCATCCTCCCTATTTTAGCCAAACTGGAAATGCATCCTGGAGGCCCAGCCAATGTTTCTCTGGGTACCAATTCAGTCCGGGCAGCAAGAAACAGAGGCCTCCTCAGCCCCAGCAGACTCTTATTCTGTCTAGAAAATGACACCCCCAGTTTGGCACAGTGGTGAAGCCCACACCATTCACAGAAGCAGACTCCTTGGTGGAGTTTGGTGCGGCGAATGTGGGGGTACACGAGGCAGTTCTGCCTCACTGAGGGAATTGACTCAGCAGCCCAAGTTCAGAAAGGATCCAACAAGTGACAGAAGAGGCAGACAATGCATCAGGGATCCTCCCGGACCGGTGGTGCTCAGTAAGGGTCCCGAACAAGGGCAGCCTCGCTCAGCATGAAGCCCTGCGTTTGCCTCTGGGATCCCCACTTTGAAGACAACTTCACAGTTATTCTAAAGCCACACGGCAGCCTCGCAGTTTCCTCTCCCATTTGGGTCCAAGCCAGAAGAGAAGAGCCATGATCTTGGGCACCATCTTGGAAAATCACCCAAGTAGCTGCTTTGGGAGTGGGTTTTGGCGGTGCGGATGGGCTCGGCTCAGAGCAAAGCCAAAGGATCAGCTGCTGTGTGAAGGGGTGAGGTGGGGGCACCTACCTGGACTTCACGTGTGTGGTAGGCGATGATCAAGCCCAAAAGGATGATGGTGGACAGACTGATAAGGCATTTCAGGGCCAACGAAAACATGGAGTCCTGCAGGAACAACGGAGAGAGAGGATTAGGGAGTGCAGGGAAGGAGCGGCTCGCTTTACTCTGCAGCTGTGTAAAGGAGGAGGGGTGGGGACGCAGGAGGGACGGTTACCAGCCCCTCCTAGGAGCAGGTATAGCACAAAGTCAGCCTGAGCCGCACACAAGCCCTGGACTGTGCCTGGGCCGGCTACATCTCAGCGGCTGCCCGCTCTGAGCCTCTGTTTTCTCGGGCTAAGTCGTATTTGCATTCCCGGGACGAACGCTACTTGGACATGACGTATTATGTTTGTTATACATGGCTAGATGCAGTTTGCTGATGTGTTATTTAGAATCTGTGCTTCCATGCTCATAAGTCATGTGAACATCATTCTTTTTTGTGCCGCTATTACATGGTTTGGGCAGCAATATTATGCTAGCTTGGGTCTCTGTTTTCTCTTAACAAACCCACATCAGAGGATTTCGGAGGCAGAATTCTTTCAGGAATGAATTCAAATGTCCCGGCAGCTGCTCTCATCTCCTGGCTTAGGCCGAGGGCAGGGGAGGAAGGCAGGGGCAGCAGAGGAACTACAGGAGAGAGAAAGGGGAGAGCACAGGAGCAGAGAGGGGTCCTGTCAGGAGAAGGACCCTGGCGGTCCCTCCTGCTAGGGATTGGGTGGGGGAGGTGAGCCCTGTGGCCTCCACCGCAGCCTCCAGTCCCAGGGCAGCTGACAGAGCCTATGGGGCGTGGTTAAGAACATGACCTCTGGGGCCAGACTGCTGGGTCCCAGCCCAGGCACAGCCACTTAGGGCTACATGACCTTAGAATGCCCACTCCACCTCTCTGCACCATGTGCCTCCTGTGTCAGATGGGGCTAAGATTTGCGCCTACCGCACAGGGCTATTGTGAAAATAAAGCAGTTAGTGCACGTAAAGTGCCAAGAACAGTGCCTGGCCAAGTGCGTGTTAACTGCCCTTATCATTCGCTTTGCATCCTCCACAAATCAGCGCGTCTGGGTTGGAACCTGGTGCACCTCTGGGCATTTGGAAGCTGGAAGGAGAGATAGCTCCCACTTCCAAAGGAAGGCGGGAACACAGCCCTGAGCAAAAGCAGCGGATGAGATCCAGGCTGCATTTCCAAGCAGTGACCGTGTGTGTGGCAGCCCTGCGCTCAGTTCTGAGTGGTGCATGCCACAAAAGAAACAGCACCTGTCCTTAGGGAGGCTGGCCATCAGAATGATGCCCGATTTCTAGAAGGCACCTTACAGTTTACAAGGTGGTTTCATGTATCTGTTCTCATCCATCCTCACAACGGCCTTTTACCTTATAGATATGACAGGCTGAGGCCCAGAGGGGTGGGTGGCTTGCGCCAGAATTCAAAGCCAAAGCCTCTGACTCGTAGAACAGAGCACTGCCCACAAGCCCTCGGGCACACTCTCCAATGGGAAACAGAATAGAAACGTGGGAAGCGTCCATTTAAATAGACCTACATGACATCTTAAGACAACAAGGAAAGGTAGAATATGATCAATTACCAGCGTGAAACCTACAGTAGAGCTAAGGGGGCTTAAGGGAGAGAGGCCACTGTGGATGAGCCAGAGACTGCTTTCAGAGGTGGATGTGAGGGGCAGCTGAGATCTTCGGAGCGAGGCGTGTTCAATATGGCGACCACAAGAATGAGAGGAGGGCTTGGGACTTGAACCCGGGACTTCCAGATACCCAGGTCCATGCTCTTGGCCACCCTCTGTGGGCTGAGATAGAATGAAAGTGCTCTGCCTTGTGTCTGTTAATCTCACCATTCATTTCATTGGTACAGTTCTTGAGGCCCACTGGACATACAAAGGAAAACTAATAAAGTAACTCATCCATTCACTCACAACAATTTCAACCACTTCTCATTTGCTGAGCATTTGCTAGATATCCAACAGTGTGCTAGGTTCTGTAGGATATGGCGAGAGGACCCCTGCCCACCAGAAGCTTCTGATCTGGCTTATTCACTAACTCTGATTTTCTACATTCTATGGGGTCATCTAACTATGGGAAAAGGTCTCCATTATTTGCTATGCATAAGATGATCTACACATAAGCCAGTCTTCTTTTAGCCTCTTCATGTTCCACAGTTCCATGGAGAGCAGCCTGCAATCATTTACTCAGCACACATGTACGGGGGTCTAAGCGGGGCTGGTGCTGTGCTGGTCTCATGTTAACGCAGAGAAGGACAGAACGCAGAGCTGGCCCTCAAGAAGGTTCTGATCCTCACAAGCACCGCCTGATGCCTCAAACACTAACCCAACCACAAGACCTAGAAGGGGCTGAAAAGAGCCAATAGTGAGTTCAGGAACACTCAGACTGTATCAGGGTGAGAACAAGCTCCCTACGCAAATCAGCTGGGGACAGCTCACAATGTTTTCCAGCCAGAAATGACCATAACTTTCTTCTCAAAGGGGTCTGAAAGCATCTGGGAGCATTGCACCTTCCTGGGAAGGATTTGGGATCAGCTGCACATTTCAGCCTCTATTTATTACTTTTGGCAGAAATGAATTGAAATCAGAATCCAAGTCTATTTCCATCATTTTAAAGGAAGCCGCGAAAGGGGCCAGATGCTGTCTCTCTCCTTTGAGCCTCTTCCTTTTGTCCTGAAGCTTAAAACCTTTACATGAATAGGCAACTCCCACCTGCTTCTTAGTTTTAGCCGGTACAACTTCCCTGGCCAGCTCCAGCCACGTGGGATGACCAAGCCGTGTGCTGGATCAACAGGGACTCTGGATATTTTATAGATTTCTCTGCATTCTTCATTGCGTGTCAATTAAAAAAATTAACCAACCACTTTTAATAGCCGGAAAGCATGTCAAGGAAGTCTGGATGAATTAGGAATGTTTTCTATTTGGTAAAATGTTGAATTAGCATCTTCTCTTTGCTGCCTGAACATCAATGAAGCTTGAAATTGATATGGTGCCTTGGGGGATGGCAGTGACACAGGGCTGCCATACACCCCAGGATGGGGTACCGCCACACCTGTTGCCCCCACTCACTCCCTTCTGAGGGCCATAACGGGCTCATGGAAAAGAGGAATCCAGCGGTCAACTGGTCAACCCCTCTGCCCCATGACTCAGAACTTTTCAACACCATAGTGACAATCCTTAACACACAGGAATACTTAGGAATTATATCCCATTTGATGAGAATTTTTTTTTAAAGCCACTTATTCCTAAATGCCCACAAATTTTCAAGTGGCTAAGTAGATTTGAGATCAGGCAGTGCTGGAACATTATGCAGCCACTGAAAAAACACTTCTACAGAGAATATCTGAAGACATGGAGAGTAGTTGATAGAATATTCAGTGAAAACCTCAAACCCCGACAATATGTAGTATATTTCCAATTACTTAAATTTTTTAAGTATTTTTAATGTGGAAAAAAGACTGAAAATATGTCAAATATCCTGAGATACTAGGGTGTTTGTCCTTTTTCTGTCTTTTGTCCTCAAAATTTCTACTGAGAAAAAAATACATATGTATGTTGCTTTTTTTTTTTTTTTGAGATGGAGTTTTGCTCTTGTTGCCCAGGCTGCAGTGCAATGGCATAATCTTGGCTCATTGCAATCTCCACCTCCTGGGTTCAAGCCATTCTCCTGCCTCACGCTCCCGAGTAGCTGGGACTACAGGTACCCACCACGGTGCCCAGCTAATATTTGTATTTTTAGTAGAGATGGGGTTTCACCATGTTGGCCAGACGGGTCTCAAACTCCTGACCTCAGGTGATCCACCTACCTCAGCCTCCCAAAGTGCTGGGATTATTATAGGTGTGGGCCACCGCACCCAGGCAATGTGAGAGTTTTGAGTCTTCCATACACTTTACGTCAAATCCTCACCCCTCACAGTCATAATGATTCCATTTTACTGATGAAGAAACGGAGGATCAGAGAGATGCAGTGACTTTTCCAAGGTCATACAACTAGCCCAGATTTCAGCTACACACCAGATTTTTCTATATACTATGTTTCTCCTCGTCTTTAAAATGACCTAGGCTCCTGAGTGACTTAGTGAGCTCCTGTCACCCTAGCACAGTCTGGCTCCACCTGTCAGGGGTGCTGCAGAGGAGATTCCTGGCAGGGTATAGGGTTGAATAGAATTCCTGAAAGCTGCCTCCATCCATGTGGTCCCTGTTCCACTCCAGGCCACGAGCCAGTCCTTCACAGATCTGTGACTTCTCACTGACGACAATAATCTGTAATAAAGCATGTCTATAGGGGCCTACCACGCAAGGATGGCATTGTCAACCCACTCTGACAGAGGAGAAAACGGAAGCTCTCAGGAGTTAGGTAACTTGTCCGAGGGCCTGGCTCACCATGGCAAAGCCAGGATCTGCAGCAGCCAGATCTCTCTGCCTCCAGGTTCTATGCCCTGCTTGTGCCCCCACATCCCACCTGCTCCACGGACTGTGCCTTGCTGACCGTCCAATATCTGCTGTGAGGCTTCTTAGAGCTGCTCCAGCCTTTCCTACCCTGAGGCTGTGTAGAGGGTGACCGAGTGTGTTCCCCAGCTTCTGAGCCAGCCACATAAATTGCTCTCCTGGCCTGCCTTGTAACTTCTAAAAACAGGCCGGAACTCTAATGATTATGGTAGATCTTCCCAGAGACTTTCAAGTTCTAAATGCATTTGTTTGGAACATTGCAAAAAAGAGAAAGCTATGCTTCCAGACAGAGTCCTGGAGAGACACTGAACCAAGGTGAAATATTAGCCTAACTAACATAATGATGTGTGGGCTCCTTCCCCAGCCAAGCTGATACCCACCAAGAGTATATGTGTACGGCTGTGTATGTGTGTTTATGCACACATGTGGTCCATTCATGATTTCTGTCACTCGCTGAAACCCCCAAAGGGAAAAGGTGATAGCATCTGAAATGCAGATTTACCGAATTAAGGTCTGATGTGCCTGTCTGACATCACTACGTTTTATGCATTCAATTTGGGAAATAATTGATTTAAAATCTTTTCTCTCTAATAAGGTCAACTTTTCCTTCAATTTCATGGAGAGCTCCAAAATTGATTGATATTCAGCATCGGCTTATGACTGTGGTTCTGTAATGGTTGTCCTAATTAGATACTCTTGCTAATTAATGCTATGCAAATTAAACCAGCCCCTTTTCTGCTAGCAGGGAAGACCGCATATCTGGTCACCGTTCTCCAGGGGGACCTGAGGCTCCTTTCCTTCCACGTCAGCACCAAGCCCTGGCCTTCTTCCTTCCTCAATCTCATGCCGCCCAGCTCTTGGGATCTTTCATTCTTATCCATCATCCTTAGCTCCTCTCTTAGCACAGCCTCCTCCTTCCAGGTGGAGCGTCCTAATTCAATTGCAAGGCCAGGCGCAGTGGCTCACACCTGTAATTCCAGCACTTTGGGAGGCTGAGGCGGGTGGATCACTTGATGCCGGGAGTTCAAGACCAGCCTAGCCATCACAATGAAACCCCATCTCTACTGAAAGTACAAAAATTAGCCAGGTGTGGTGGTGCATGCCTATAGTCCCAGCTACTCAGGGAGCTGAGGCAGGAGAATGGCTTGAACCCAGGAGGTGGAGGTTGCCATGAGCTGAGATCGTACCACTATACTCCAGCCTAGGCAAAAGAGCAAGACTCTGCCTCAAAAATAATAGTAATAACAATAATAATGGCAGTTAGTGGCCCTCCCAGTATCCTCGGAGCGGCTTTCCAGCTTGGCTCCTACCAGAAGTCAGCTAACAGACTCCTGTTTCTGTCACTAATGAATGAAGTGACAGAATGAAGTTACTTAGACCCTCTGCCTCCCAGGACTGTCCAACCTGACAGCAGGGGAGGCAGGCAATGCTGCCACAGTGGGAAGGGGAACTCTGGGGACTCCAGAGGGCAGCTGGACCTCTGACCATCCTGAGAAGGGAGAAAGGCCAAGACTTTGATGCTTGCTAGCCAAGAGAGCTACGGAAGAGAGGCCCAGGGCGTGGATCGGAGGGCACAGGGGTCTCAGCCTCCTCCGTGGTGAACACCTGGCCTGGACAAGTTGCTTCACTCTCCTAAGCCTTAGTCCCCAGTAAAATGAGACTCCTGGACAGAACCAACTCTGAAGTTCAGTTAAGCCTGATGTCCAAGGTGCCAGGCACACACGCCATGACAAACAGGTCACGGGGACATGCCCAACACTCATCCCTTTTTTGTTTTGTTTTGTTTTTCCTTAGGAGTTTTCTTTTCCCAGGCATGTCTGCAGATGATGAAATGCTGGGTGTGAAACGGTCAGCCACAAAACCCACTCACACCATCTTCTCCTCAAACACAACAAGGCAAGCTTCCTATTTTTACTCATGGGGGCTAAGAAAGACTTCCATTGTCTCTTTCTAAATAACATAGATTTGAACCCAAAAGGCCAGAGTTCCAGCCATGTCTTTGCTGCTAACTAGCTGTGTGACATTGGATTGGTCTGTTAACCTCTCTGGGCCTCTGGTTTCTCTTCTGCAAACCAGAACTATACTTACTTTACTCACAGCTGTTAGGGGATGAGATGAGATCATACATATGAAAAATCTCATTCTGTTTTCACACAAAGGGAAATATGCATTCCCTTGTAGCCAAATACCCTTCTCTCCCATACAGATGTCAGTGCAGGTAAAGGCAGCTGGTCCTCAGTGTGGGGCTGCTCACCCCCAATATCAGCATTTTATGGCTGCAACAATTTATAAAGACATCCCCAAGGCATTTGGGAAAGACACCTTTGCAATCCGCATAGCCAAACATTCATTCACTCGTGCATTGATACAACATATATTCACTGAGCACTTACCATGCCCAGGGACTGTGCTGGGCACTTGCCAAATGCCAGGGATTCCCCACCCCCTCCAACCCCAACCTGCTGAGCCTGAATCCCATCCAAGAGCTCCCAGGAGCTCAGCCCAAGGGCTGGCCTCTGTACCACCATCGCCCTGTCACCTGGACATCCCATCTTCTCCCTCTTGGACACTCTCCCTGGCCTCTCAGTCCTGCCCATAGTGCAAGGTCAAGAAGAGACAGGTCAGGTCATGGGGCCCTGGAGAACACGTCAGGCTGGGACCGCCAGGAATGGGCAGAAAGCCTGGGCTGAGAAAGAAGCCCCACAGGTGGCTCCTTTGCACACAAGTGACCAGCGCTCTCCACGGCAAAGCTCAAGCCTGGATGCTAAAGGCCAAGCTCCAGGAACCTTTCCTGCCTGCCTGAGCCCACCGTGTGAATGAGGACGTCTTGACCACAGGTCTCAGGGGCTGGAGATGGGGCTAAACCTCACTGCCACCTTCTCTCCAGCCCAGTCATCCTCTTCCATGAAGCTTCTGTTCTGGGCCCACTCCCCAACCCCACAGCCAGACGATGCTTGAGGTGGATCCGCAGTGGGTGGAAAGCTGAGACAGGACCATCCACACTCTCCTCAGTCCCAGGAGCCGGCCAGGCATCATGAGCCAGCTGACCCGCATCAGGAAGGGGAAGTCTGACCTAGACCTGAGAGCAGGTGGCTCCTCCAAGCCCTGTCCTCCATCCTCCTGCATCCTCCTCAGCCCCCATCCCTGAACTGGGTCCATATACCCATCATCCACGCTGGGAGCCATTACCTGCTTTAATACTACACAGGATAACCTCAGCACCAGGAACCCTGCTAGCCTGCCCTGAGCCCCACACCCTATCTGAGGCTGGCCATGCCTGGTGTCCCCCTTCAGCACTGCCCAGCTGGGGTGACCAGAGCACCTGTCACCACCTGGCCCCCTTTTCCCATTGATGTTGTTCTCTCACCCCCACCAGGACGTCAGCCCCAGAGGACGGTAAAACATTGCATTTGTTTACCCCTACATCCCCGTGCCTAGAACACTGCCTAGCACAGAGTAGGCCAATAAGTATTAGTTGAACATTGAGTATTTGAATGAAGGGAGCAGCATTTTTGAGATCTGTCTAAAGAGAGGTGATGAAAAGAACAGCTAACATTTATCACTCACTTACCACTGGCCAGGCACTGCGCTCACTTCGTTAGGTCCTCAGAACAACCCGTGGCCCCATTCTAGAGCTGAGGATCTGAGGCCTGGAGAGGATCATGTTCCCACCATCCCTGGGTAAGGAAGAGGTGCAGGCTAGATTCAAATCTGTGCTCTCGCCCCCAATCCGGAGGGAACCTCATGAAGACGGAATGGCAACTGTCGGGACATCCCCCTTGCAAGCTCTGCCCTCACCGGTCCCACTTGCTCCCTGAAGAGCCCCCAGTGTGTGGCTTTAGTGGTGTGGCAGACGGTGAGCACACTGAGGTCAGGGCTCAGGGTCTGCACCGTCTCTGCAGACTGGGCCTGGCACGGGGAGACAAGGCAGAAAACGCTTGTGGAGTGAAGGATGCCAGTGGTCTCGACACAAAACTCATGAAGTCAAGTCGCCCTGGGGCATTTCCCTGGACCTCTACATTGTCACTCCCAGAAGGAGATAGAACCTGATGTCTGAGGGACATCATGCAGTTAATAACAAGGGCATCCAGGTCGGAGCAGAGGGTGGCCTGGTAATGTTTAGTGAAGCCAGCATGATGACCAGGACACCAATTAAGAGAAAATGATCCTCCCCAGGTCCTGGCTCTCCCGCTGTGCAATGCTCCAAGGAAGGAAGAAAAAGGTCATTTAGGAGACCACGCTCCCAAAATATCAAGTCAGACGGGTCACCCCTTCAGGCCACAAACATAATTCCAATTAAGGAGATGGTTTCCTTTATAAGGTCTGGGCAGAGGGGAACTAGCATATCATGAATTCTCTACTGCATGCTTGCTTGTAATTTATTTTCCTGCCCCACTTACGATATTGGCGAAGATTCCATGCAATTCAATCAAAGTTTTTATGACATGCTTGCCATGTGCCAGGCACTGTGCTGAGTGCAGGAGGTGGAAACACGCATGATGATGCCTTTTTAAAGGCAGTTTGGTCCTTGCTGCTCCTAAAGTAGCCGAAAGCTGGCCCACCTAGGATTCTTACAGACACAAAGCAAGTACCTAACAAACGTTTGTTGGGTAAATGAATATGCAATGGTAAATACAGATTTAAAGCTTTGCACTCCATGCAGAGGCGGAATGGAAGCAGAAGGGTTTGTAACTGCCCACCCCTACAGGGAGTATGGAGGTGGGCTGGAAACCCATCAGGCCCCAAAAGCTTAGGTCCTTAGAAAACTGAGGGGCTTGGCACTGCCCAGAACAATTAAATCGGAATCTTTGCAAGCGAGGTCTCGGCACTAACTTTTAAAAAAAGATCTCAGTGATTCTAATGTGAGGGCCAGGAATGAGAATTGCTGCTCTGGGGTACAAAGAAAGAAGCCAAGAGGCTGGGGTTGCCTTCACAGCCCTGAGACACCGTGAAACAGTCATCACGTAACAATGGAGCCTTGAAGCCATCTAGTTCAGCGCTCCGTGAGTCTCCTCTGTCAGATTTCTGGCACATGGTCATCCAGTCTCTGCTCGATTATCTCCAGGGACTGGAAACGCGCTTCCTCTTAATGTAGCCTCTTAATGAGAGATGCTATTTTGGATGGCTGTTTTTCAAAGATCTGCCTCCAGTGCTTGGTCCCAATAAAACAAATGCCTCTGTGAAGCCCTGCTCTCACTTTGGCTTCACGGTGTCTATGTCAATGTCCTTGACAAGCGATCCTCTCCCTGGGACACACACTCATTAAAGTTCAGAACACCAGGAGATCAGCTAGTTCCCCAACCCTCATTCTCCACGAGGACACTGACACTGTCTTCCCTCATCATGCAGCATCCTGCGTTGGAGAAAACTTTAGAACCCAGGTATTGGGGCTCCCGGCCTATGTTCACAGAGGCAGGCAGCCCCACCCACCCTGCTTTTCCTACTAATAGAAATATAACAATCAGTGTCTGAATTCATCTGTTCTCCAAAAGCCTGTATCCCCATCCTGGAAGTCACCTCCAAGCCTGTTACCTCGTCACTATTTCCTTCTCTGATAAAAAATGGGCTCCTGATTAGCTTTTAGCCTCCTCTGCCTGTGGGATGTGAGTGCTCTTGGCCAGTTAGCAATTACATTACTCCTGTGGTGTCAAGAAGTCCCTCCAGCCTCCTCCGGCTTTGATAAATGCATACCTGCCATGATGCATCAGGGTTCTGAAGGTCCTGACACTGTACCTTTATCTCAGGAGAACTGCATAGCATACTGAAGGTCTCCAGTCCCCGCCTCCAAATCCATCCCGGCATCCGGCGGGTACAGAGTTACAGTGAAACACTTAACCTTTATTCTCCCTCCCAGCGCCTCCCAGAATGCCACTCAATTTGCTATCACCATGAGGGGCTCACCTGGCAAATATTTACTGCTCCACCTGCCAAGGCCCTGGCGCCCATATTTCACCCCGATTGCAGGAACCGCCATTTCCTTAAATGTTCTAGAATATTTGAAACAAATAAATGTGCTTTCTGGATGGCTTGCTTTGACGTCGTTTTGTTTTCTCTTAGTAAAACCTATCTGGCCCCCAAACGAATAAAACAGCAGGAAATCACTTTGCTCTGCAGGAAGCTGTGGGCTCCCTGCTAGACTAGGTTGCTGACTAGAACCAAACCAGCCTAGCGGGGCTTGTCCCAGGCCTGGGCTTCCCCTCTTCCCATCCTGCCCCAGCCATCCACCGACGAGACGCACAACAGAGTCCCAGATGCTCTGTAGGAGCTGTGGTCAACCAATTACGAGGAACCGGCCACATTCATTTTCAGATAGCTATCACCGGAAATAATGTTGATTGGCATCACCTGACAGCCACAGAGACTTATGTGGGTTTTAAAGACACAAAGCAAGGCCTACAGGCGACTTCCCACCCTGGGTCTCTCCGCCTTATCACCCCTCCGATTGCCCTCCTCCCTCCAGCCCTGGCCTCTGTCTGCAACACTAGGGCGCACCTGAACCTTCCAACCTTGTCAGAGAATTCCAAAACCACCACTCCCAACCTGAGGCTCGGAGGCAAGCCCATTTCTACCCCCACACTGGGCAGAATCATCCCCCAACCCTGGCAATGTTTGGGCCAAATGACAATTTTTAAGACACCCAGAAATCACATATGGTGAGAAAAACAACCGCCTGCAGGCTCCACAGACATCTCCGGAGGCTGTTCTGGAGTTTCCCAGATAAAGAACAGCCCCGTCCGTGTTTCCCAGCCATGCTTCCAGGCTTCCCGGAGTTGCCAGCACTCTGAGGGCAGCACCGCCCTCCTTCCACTTCCACACCCACGGTCTTGCCAACAAACGTGAGACGGTGAGTCCTCCACCCAACACTCGCCTTAGCTGGAAGAGGCCTTCCAAGCCAACAGGTGTGACTCCCCCATTCTACAGGCAAGCAAATTAAGGCCCAGAGAGGGGCTCTGGCCTACCCAAGGCCACACACGGGTAACAGAAAGGGCCGATAACGCCCTGAGCCTTCCCAGGTTGGGGCTGGTGTTCTGTGGCATCCTCATGCTGCCCATCCACCACCTTGCACGCTGCCTGAAAGGGACAGGCCCTGTCTTAGTCCTCCCTCCACCCCTCTGCAGCTACTCAATTCAGCTTTGGGGAGTGAACGTTTCCTCCATTCCTCATTCAAGGACAAATCAAGAGAAATAATAATTACCTCCTCCAGGTTCTCTATCTTCTCTTGGCTTAACAATACAAAAGCTTAAACATAAATAAAGGGAAATGGTCTGGAAAAATAACCAGTTGGCATGGGACTATTGGCATTTCAGTGCTGCATAAGAGGTAGAAATGCTGGTTTTCAGAAACAGCACAACCGTGAGTTTTCTAACCGTTTGGCACAGGCTTTTCAATTGTTTGGATGTGATGGACGATGTTGATAGAAGTGGTGGGGACCAAACACAGGCTATTAATAGACTGAACATGGTACTTTTATAATTCTCTCTCTCTCTCACTAGCTCTCTGGCACCGAACTGTTGCCAACCTGCCTACCTTTTACCTTGAGGTGCCATGAATTCCAGCAATGGGGCAACACACAAGCCCCACTGCCTGCCGGTGCCCAAGCAAGCCCATCAGAGAGCCGAGAGGGAGGCCGGAAGCCACACACCAACAGGGACCACCATGATGAGGTTGGAAGGTTTAGGTGGGGCCCTCGTGTTGCGGCAGCCTCTGATGCAGACAGAGACAGGGGCTAGAGGGAGGAAAGGGGGAGGGCCAACTGGAGGGATGACAAGGCTGAGAGCCCCAGGGTGGGGAGTCACCTGGAAGTCTTGCTTTGTGTCTTTAAAACCCTCATACTGGCCGGGCATGGTGGCTCATGCCTGTAATCCCAGCACTTTAAGAGGCCGAGGCAGGTGGATCACCAGGTCCGGAGTTCAAGACCAGCCAGGCCAAGACGGTGAAACCCCATCTCTACTAAAATACAGCCAGGTGTGGTGGCACATACCTGTAATCCCAGCTACTCGAGTGGCTAAGGCAGAGAATTGCTTAAAAACCCGGGTGGCGGAGGTTGCAGTGAGCCGAGACCACACCAGTGCACTCCAGCCTGGGCGACAGAGTGACTCCATCTCAAAAGAAAAATAAAAATAAAAAATAAACAAAACCCATGTACTTCTCTGTGGCTATGTACAGGCCTGCATAGGGCTTCAAGGAAATTGCAAGATGCAAGGGCTCCTTGGGTGCTGGCCTGCCCATCACGGGGCATGCAGTAGAGTCTACTGAGCAGTCCAGCCATGGTCTAGGGGGCTCAGGGAATCTCCAATTCCTTCATGTGTTTATTTCCTCCATTTCTTTCTCCAAGAACGTGAGGCAGCCCCATCTCAAGGCAGGAGCTCATTCCACCCTAACTGGTTCAAGTTGGAGCCATTTCAAGGCAGAAGGAGCTCCACGGTCCCCCTGGAGGTGCTGCCTCTAGGAACTCTCCTCGGATTCAAACTCTACAAGGACCAACTGAGTACCTGTTATATAACAGGCTCTGAGCCTACCCATCCATCTGTGTATAAGATCTCACTTAATCCTTGCAGAAAGGAATTGTCCCCACTTGACAAATGCGAAGACTGAGGCATGGCGTGATTATACAATTTGCCAAGATCACAGAGCTGCAAGTGCAAGAGCCAGGCTTGAAACACACGGCTTCTGATTCCAAGCCCAGGATCGGTGAGGACCGTGGCACATCCCCGCTGAGACCTATGCCCTGAGCTCTTCACAGAGAGGGTGCTTGTTCCTGCTCCACTGAGGCCACATTTGCTACTCAGCTGCATCTGTTTCCACCTCCACAGAGCTCCCGGTCTGGGCCAGCTGTCCTCCACCTGCATGGGGTCAGCCACCGAGGAAGCCAGGCCAAAGACTACAGCTGGACCATTTGACACCGTCACCATCTTTAACATCTATTCAATGAAACTAAAAATCCTCTTCCTTCCAGGGTTGTTGTGAGGAAGAGCAGATAACGAATGTGAAAATACTCTCTCAGTCGAGGGTTCCCATGGGCTTAAACAGCCTATGCATAAGGTGGTGATACATTCGGGTTTACCCAGGAGAGTCTAGTGTGTGCCTGTTATCTGGCAAAATTGTTATTATGAATAGTGATCGTTAATAATCTCGAAAGTGTCCCAGTTTAGACAAGGAATCATGATCATCCTATCATGTGGCATTTGCTGCCACAGGATCTGAGAGAATTGGGGCTCCCTTCCCGCCCTCTGTCCCCATGCTTCCCAGCTTCCACACTCACTCTGTGTAGCAGGAGGGGTGGGGTGCAGGGTGTCCATTTGCAGACACTTTGCCAGGCTCATGGGCAGGCATCATTCTGCTAGATCAAAGCAATTATTAGTAGACATTATTTTTAGCAAGGTGGTGTCACAGTGCCTGGATTAATTGCAATTAATTATATGTCACTCCTTTAAGGTTTATTTCATCAATTATGGACAATCACGGCCATGTGCCTAGCTTGCTTTAACCCTTGGTGACTTGAATTTCTCGGCACAGAGGAGGCTGTAATATCAGAACATATTTGCTACTGAGTCACTGTGTCCTGCATGTCAGTTTAGGGCTTTCCTGTTTACAAAGCATTTTCTTGCAGCTTCCTATTTGACATTGGGAGGTAGAAAGAGCCACTCCTAACCCACAGATGGAAAAACCAAGGCTTGGAGGATTTAAGCAATTACCGAAGGTCACACAGTTAGGAAACCCCACTCTTCCAACACTGGGTTGTCAAAACCTTTCCAAGTCACCTGTATGGACTGATGAGTATGACCTGCATGAGCGCTCTTCCAAATGTGACCTTCTGGCATCAGTGTCAGAGAGCCCCTTGGCCAGGCAAGGGGAAAGGATCTGAGGGCATCTGGGGTCAGGCTTGCCCAGGAGTGGCAAAGACACCCAATGAATGTCTGCCAGGCCAAGCAGTCCTTACCTTGTGCATTTCAAGTGGCCCTACCGTCAAAAAGAAAAAAAATTAAGAGACTCCAATAAGAGTGTGTCTGTGCCAGAAAAATATGCAAACAAGGGCACCCAGCACCTTCCTTGAGTGTTGAGCAGCTGGAAGAGCAGCCAGAAGGCACCTCGTACAAGCAAGGAGACAGCAGGACTCCCACAGTCGCCCCGGGTCCCTCTCACTGTTGTCATAGGAGCTGGAGGAGCACCCCACCTGATACTCAACTGCCCTTCGTTAGGGCTCCTGTCCCCATCTACCTGGCCCTGCACCAGTTATAGAATGTATCTCTGAGCTCCCCTAGTCCAAATCCCAAAGCAGGAAATGCCCCATCTCCAACCCCACTTGTCAGGGCAGAGCTGAGTGGGGACGCTGGCCTCCCCTCCTGTGGGTTCTTGCTGACTGCGGCTGGGAGTCTCAGCTGGGAACTGGGGCGCTGTCTGGAGCGTTTCTCTCGTGGGAAAGTTTGCTGCGTCTTTTCCTCCATCCCTCTTTCTTACCTCCACCCTCATCTCACTCTCCTCACCCACATTTCTTCCCTCTTGCACTATTTCTGTTTTCTGGGACCAGGCTTTCAGCTAAAGGGGCTAGGTCTGAACAAAACTCGAAACTCAGCTGGGGCCTGAGAGCCGCCGCCCCTGGGCTCCCTCTGAGTGGCCCCTCCAGGCTCAGGGCTGCTTCGCAGCACAGTCTGGGTCCTTTCTGTCTCTCTGCTCCATCACCTCACACAGGACTTGGCACATAGTAGGCACTCAATAAACACTTGATGAGTTGAATGAATGGATGCTACCCCATGGCCTATTCCCAAGAAGAGGAGATCTTGAAAAATTACTTCCCTGCAGCCCCATCATCCAAGTGGGGAACGACACTGCCAATTAGGGGGAGAACTCCGTCACCTTTCATTTCCTCGTTCCACTGACTAAACAAATACTTATCTCTTTAGAACCCATTGTTTAAGCCTTTTGAGACAGAGTCTTGCTCTGTCACCAGGCTGGAGTGCAGTGGCGCAATCTTGGCTCACTGCAACCTCCACTTCCCAGGTTCAAGCGATTCCCCTGACTCAGCCTCCTGAGTAGCGGGGACTACAGGCATGCGCCACCACGCCTGGCTAATTTTTTTTTTTTTTTTTTTTTGGTATTTTAGCAGAGACGGGGTTTCACCATGTTGGCCAGAATGGTCTCGATCTTTTGACCTTATGATCTGCCTGCCTCAGCTTCCAGAAGTGCTGGGATTATAGGCGTGAGCCATTGCACCTGGCTTGTTTAAGCCTTTAAATGTAACAGCTGTGATCAAAGACCTAGGAAAACAGCCAACCCTGCCAACCCCTCCTCCCGGTTCCTCACCCTGGAGGAGCTCTGGGCCCAGGAGCACAGAAGCTGGGAAGGCAGCAGAGCAAACAATGCTTATGGGGGAAAACCTGGCTTTCCACCCACAGCTGTTTCAAGGCGTCTTGCAGAAGTGGCTCCGGGGGTCCCTGGTCAGGAAGAGCCAGTCTAGGGCTCCCAGCCATACACTGCCAATGATGACACACTGAGCTGTCAAAGCTTGGGTCAGAGCAAAGGAAAAAGCTCACACCGGCCAAATACACAGACATCTCTCCTCACAGATGTCACGGGCTACCAGGTGGCAACATCGAAGCAGCTGCCTCCTGTCACGTGGGGGCCGGGTAGATGGGGGCTTTGACCCAAGGGGGTGAACTGTCTCACTGAAGAGGCACAGCTGGGCCCAGAGCTATGTGCTATGGGGAGCCAGGTGTGCTGAGGTTGGAGGGGGAAGAAGGCGCTCCTGCAGGGCTGGAAGAGGAAAGGCCAGGCAGGCCGTGAGCCAGGAGGGCAGGAGTACACATGCTTCCTGGAGGACTCGCCCCTCTCCCTCCAGCTGCCACCAGCTGCTGACCATGAGGGGACAGCCAGGTGACAGGGGTCAGACAGCCAGAGGTGGGGGGACAAGTACAGAACAGAGGGTGTGGGGGCCAAACAGGAAGATGGCCACGGGCATGGAGAACGTCAGGGCCAAGACAGACCTTAGAGTCTTCACATCTTACCGCCAGGACGCAAAGGCCTCCCCTTGGCCAAAGTCACCCATTGCTAGGTCCAGATCTAGAATCTAGGGCTAGAGTCTAGCTCCCTCCCCAACTCTGGAGCTCCTTCTGCTATACAACGTCAATTCCATAGCAAGTAATTTAAGACACAAATCGTGCCGTCCTACTCCTTAAATCCCTTCTGCACTCCCCACAGCCTGTGGGGAGCAGATCCCCTAAGGCAGATCCCCTAAGCAAGGCGCAATCTGCCCCCTGCCTGCCTCTCCAGCCCCGTATCTCATACTCACGCCATAAATTCCAGCCACACCGAGTTGTTCACACTCCTTCAAAATGCACCGAGTTTTCGCTTCCCTCAACCTTTACCCGTGCTGGGCCAGGAATGACCTCCCTGACAGCTGGAGGGGCTCAGGGGATGTGCCACCTGAGAGCGAGAGCCGAGCAGGGGTCTGAGCCCAGCGACCCTCATTGGGGAGCATTCTCTATACCTGGGCCAGCCCTTCATCAGGCAAGTGTGGATTATTCACGCTTCGTCAGGCAGGTGTGGATTATGCACTCTTCGTCAGGCAGGTGTGGATTATCATCCACTCTTCATCAGGCAGGTGTGGATTATCATCCACTCTTCGTCAGGCAGGTGTGGATTATGCACTCTGTGGCTTGCCTGTGGTGTCTTTTCCAAACCCAGGTCACGTTATCTCTACTCTCTCCCGCCCCACCCTCCAGAGCTGCCTCCACCTCTGTGCTTCCTCCACCCTGTCCCTTCAGGCCTCTTCGGGAGACAATTCTAAGTGTATTGAGCATCTGCTTACCAGGCTGTGAGCTCTCTGAGTGTGGGAACCAAGTCTTTGTCATCTCTCTGTTTCTCCCCCACCCCCAGCCCCTCACATAGTGCCTGGAATGTGAGAAAAACCCCATTAATGCTTGTGGAATTAATGATCAAATTAAGGAGTGAATGAAGCCCGGGCAGCTTTGACAGCACCTTGTTCCGCCTGAAGCTGCTTTCCCCACAGAAGGGCCACCCACTCAGGACATCTCTAACCTCCCGTCTGCCTTCTCTCCCTCCCTCCCTCCCCATGTTGGAAGGCCGTTGGGTCACTCCATGGGAAAAACAGCTCCATGGGAGATACAGGGGACCCACGAAACACCTCAGGTCACTGTGCAGTGACGGCAAAGTAGCCGAGCTGGTGACTGAGTTCCCTGATCCATGAAATGAGCACATAACCATGTGCCCACCACCGAGTGACCTGCGGTCTGCAGCCCTCAGGGAGCAGGGCATAGTGGTGCCCCCTCCACCCCCATCGTGGCTCCAAGGCTCTGGGTACCCACACCAGAAGGGGAACAGATCCCATAGCCCACAGGAGCACTGAGCCTCCAGGAGACCCTTTGGGGGCTCTCAGTAATGTGATTGTAGAGACCATCTGTCTTCCAAATTCTGTTTCCCTGCACAAAATACAAACAAGGTATGACACCTGGTTTACATCCCATGAGCACCACCAGCTGGTAGGGAGGAAAGGTCGCCATGCAGTGGGACAGCAGCAGGGATGAAAGTGACCTGGGTTTGGAAAAGACGCCATAGGCAAGCCACAAAATGGATAATCCACACCTGCCTGATGAAGAGCTGGTACGGGCACAGAGAGTGCACATAAGGAGGGTGGCTGGGCTTAGACCCCCCTCACCTCTCACTCGACAAGGCTGAGGACTCTCTGCCGCTCACCTGGGGCAGACTCAGCCACAGAGCACCTGAGCCTTTCCAAAGTAGTCCTCAGCCACCCCTAAGAGCCTTTCTGGGGGCCCCGGCCACTGGTGGAAGTGTTTTCAATGATGGAGCGAGCGCAGAGACAAACAGACGGGACAAGGTGCTGGGAGCCACATACCAGAGCTGCTTCTCAGAGCTGCAAATGGCTCTCTGAGGACACCCCAGCTACTAGCTCCTTGCCAGGGGCAGGGTGGGCAGAGAAGCCTGCAGGGCAGGGGCTAGGTCACAGAGCTGGAGGGCGCACAGGGAGTCAGGGATTTCTAAGACTCAGCCTGGGCACCTAGCAGGAAAGGCACTGGAAATGGTACTTAACTCTGTTGGGTTTGTCTATTTGTCTCTTGCAATTTATCTAGTATTTCCTAAAAGGTCACCGGGTGGTGATTTCAATATTGTAAAATTTGTAGAGATGCTCTAAAAGAAATGTACAAATTTCACAGGTTTACACTGGCTTAAAAGCAATATATTTTATTAAAAGTGTCTATTCTAAGTGCACTTTGGATAGGATTTGGAGACTGATTGGTTGGAGATCCAAAAGGCCTTGTGCTATTAAAAGATCCACTGTGTTTTTGGGGTGGTAAAAAGAAACAGAAATCAAAGACATTTGCAAAGGTATGGTTGGTGGATGGAGGGAAAAGTGGCGTGTGAGATCACAGAATCCTGTCGGCTTACAGTCCCCGGAGCAGGGAGCTGGGAAAGAAAGATGCTGATGACAAGCAGCGCCAGGCTTCCTGCGAAGACTTCCACGTCCCAAAATCTCACAGGCCCCGGCTCACTTTCCTCTCACTGCTCCTCATTAGCTAAAACCAATCCTTGTCATTCAAAGGAAAATAAACAGGGAGAATTGCCTGCAGAGACAGAGTCCCCATCATGGGACAAAACAGCTCCTCCATGCAGGCCCCTTTTCCCTCAGCCCCCGTCAGAATTCTCAGCTCCTTTCCAAACAGCAGAGCCATTTCCTTCCTGTCAGCCAGTGATGCACAGCTTCCTGTCAGGACAGCTGAGGAACCCGGGGAAATGTGTCTTCCCTCACAGCCTCTGCTCAGGTTTGCAAGGCCTCAGACAGTACCAAGGAGCAGAGTTGAGAGCTTCAAAGCAGCAGCCCCTCCCACGCCTTTGCCCCCACCAACACCCTCCCTGGATCCCCCCAAGTCAGGCCGCCGAATCCAGGCTGTGAGCACCACACCCCAGCATCTCAGGCCTCTGTCTCCCAGAAGCCTTTGTGGGAACCAGCATTTCCATCCCCCAAGCCACCAGGTGGAGATCAGGGGGAGGCCTGCCCCTGCGCAGTCAAGCCCGGGGAGGGGGGCTGGTGTCCAGCACCCCCTCAGCCTAATCAGGACCCCGGGGCCTGTCAGAAAGACTGAGGCCTGCCCTAGGACCGCAGAGAGGGTGAGGACGAGGGAGGGGATTTTTCTGGGTAAAGACAGGCAGCCAACAGCCCCCTCAGGGTCAGCACTCAAGGCAAACCCACTGTGATATAAAAATCAAAACCTCGGCTGGGTGCAGTGGCTCACGCCTATAATCCCATTTCTTTGGGAGGCTGAGGCAGGCGGATCACCTGAGGTCAGGAGTTTGAGACCAGCCTGACCCACATGGAGAAACCCCGTCTCTACTAAAAATACAAAATTAGCTGGGCGTGGTGGCGCATGCCTGTAATCCCAGCTCTGAAGGCAGAAGAATCACTTGAACCCGGGAGACAGAGGTTGCCATGAGCCAAGATTGTGTCATCGCACTCCAGCCTGGGCAACAAAAGCAAAACTCCATTTCCAAAAAAAAAAAAAAAAAAAAAAAATGAAAACCTCCATCCCACAGGCCCCACGTTAAACGGAGTGAGAGAGGCAGGGAGACGAGCAATGAAATAATCACCTCATTTAGTGAGCGCTCTCCATATGCCTGCATTCTTCCTTTCACCCCCAACAAACCCTGGGATGGTGGTCCCCAAACTTTGCTGCACTTTAGCATCGCCCAGGGAGCTTTTTAAAATCCCTATACCCAGCTTGCACCTCAGAGCAGTGACATCAAGTCAGAAGCTGGGAGTCAGGCATCAGCATTTTTTAAAGATCCCCAAGGAATTCCAAAATGTAGCCAACTTTGGGGACCCCTGAGCAAGGCACTATTCACACCTGTTTCATTAAGAAGGAGACTGAGGCCAGGTGCGGTGGCTCACGCCTGTAATCCCAACACTTTGGGAGGCCAAGGCAGGGGGATCACGAGGTCAGAAGTTCAAGATCAGCCTGGCCAACATGGCGAAACGCTGTCTCTACTAAAAACTACAAAAATTAGCTGGGCACGGTGGCAGGTGCCTGTAATCCCAGCTACTCAGGAGGCTGAGGCAGGAGAATCGCTTGAACCTGGGCAGCAGATGTTGTAGTGAGCCGAGATTGCACCACTGCACTCCAGCCTGGGCAACAGAGTGAGACTCCATCTCAAAAAATAATAATTAAAATAATAAGGAGATTGAAACTCAGAGGGGTTAAGTCACTTGCCTAAAGCCACGTAGCTTCTAAGCAATAGAGTTAGGCTTCTGGTTCATACCTGTTATTCCATCATGGAGCCCCCCTCCAAACTTTCTGCAGAAAGTTGTTCAGCTCTATCTACCAGGTACTGTCTCCCTACTACACCCCCAGCCCCAAAGGAGAGAGCCTCCAGGAGCCAGGATGAGATGAGGGCTGCAGGGCTTGGGCAGGGCTGGGGACAGCAGGAGAGTGTGCTCGGAGGGCCTGGCAGGAGGTCACGGGATCGGCAGTTCTGCCCCTTCCTCACCCGACAATGCCATTTAAGTTCTCTCTAGAACAAAGCCTTGGCCTGGTCTAAGAGGATGGCCACTTGTGAGGGAAATGCGAGCGAGAGTGTAGCCACATGGGTGAGGGAGGGCACGGCAGAGGTGGTGAGGATGGCACACAGAGCCTGGAGAGGGCAGAGCCCAGGGTGAAGGGTGAGGGGAGACCCCCGGGAGTGCTCCAGACCAGAAGCCTGGGGGTTGATCCACTTCTTACTGGCTGTGTGACTTGCAGCAAATCACTTCCAGTCTCTGGGGCTCAGATCCCCCTTCTTGGGGGTGAGCAGGTGCAGGTGTGGGAACAGCTGTGGCCTCATCCCAGGCAGGCAGGGTCCACACACCGTTCAGGCGCCCACAGAGCCCCGGCTCTCAGAGCTGTCTGGCCAAGACAGGGAGGCCAGTGCCCTTGCTGAACAGACGAGCCGAGAAGGGCCCCTGGGCAGCACCTGATACTTGACCTTCCTACGTGTCCCAGCCATGACCTCCTGAGCTCCACATCATCCGGTCACACCCCAAAAGTGGGGCAGAAGGGGACTCTAGGCATCAGGGATTTAAAGGCCCTACCCCTCACCCCAGCCCACTGACCTGCAGCGTCCCTGGGCACTTCCCCAAGTGCCCGCAGAATCTGGTTTCTCTCCGGTGGCTCATTCAGGGACCCCCTCCTCTGTGAGCTTTCCCTGGCCCTCCCTGACAGTCAAATGCTCGGTGCTACTTCTGTGCCTGGCTCCAACCTCTCCCCTTGCACATATTACACGACACTGCGTCCACCATCTGTTTACACTGCTGTTACCATCAGGCCCTCAAGGGAAGAGTCCAGTTTGACTCAACAGAGGCAGCAAAGCATCATCGTCTGGAGAAAGGGCTTCTTTTCACTTAGAGCCCCCCTTTGCCACTTCCTGGCCATGTTGACCAAGCCTCAACTTACTCATCTATAAAATGGAGCAGTAAGAGTAGTGACCTTACAAAGTTGTCATACATATTACATGAGATGACACATGTAAATAAGTGGCTTAGCGCAGGACCTGACACTTATAATAGGGGCCCAATAAATGAGAGCTGAGTGCCTTTATGTGTCTATGACACCTAGGGCCTCGCACAAGCCCCAGCCCATAGGCCCGGGTGCTGAAGAAGTATGTTGAAATAAGCCGAACCCCAGCCTCTTTGTAGCCTTGACAGTCAATATGGTCCCTGCCCCTCCTACCCCCCAGCCAGGGCTGGCTCCTTGCATCCATCCACCCCGCGGAACAGCTTCCCTCCCCAGAACAAGAAGCTGCCCCATCCAGGTTCTAGACAAAAAAGCCAGCTGCCTGGCTCTCCATAGCTGGTTCCCAGCACCCCTTCACCCTGAGCCCCCAAATCCCCAGGCTTCCAGGCAGCACCCACTGAGCTCAAGCCTCAAGTACCCTCAGGCCCAACCTCAGCCCTCGTCAGATCTTTTTTTTTTTTTTTAAATAGAGATGGGGTCTTGCTATGTTGCCCAGGCTGGTCTCAAACTCCTGGCCTCAAGCAATTCTCCCACCTTGGCCTCCCAAAGTGCAGGGATTACAGGTGTGAGCCACTGTGCCCGGCCCCTCATCAAATCTAAAGTCCCGAGATCAGCAAGTGTGAAGGGAGGCTGGGAAAGAAAAGCGGGAAGCCCCTTACAGCAGAGGCTGAAACCTTTCAAAGCAATGGTGAGAAACGCCCAGAGAGAAGCCAGGGGGAGAAGGTGGGAAGTTCTCTCTGGGAGACACCTTCTCACCCTTGCTTCCCATAGAACCCGAGAAAAAGACACTTGGCAATAGTTACAATTCCAGGCAGCACTTAACGAAGTCCAATGCCTCAGCAAGACAGACGTTTGGAGAAATAATGACCCAGGGGACTCTCAGGGAAGGCTGTCTGTACATAGAGGGGCGGCTGTGAGATTTAATGAAGCCAGTTCCACACGAGAGGCCAGCACAGGGCGCCGTGCCCCTGCCTCGGTGACTGCCCTGCAAGTGGGAGGGGCGGCCGCACGGCCAGGCCACCGAGGGCAGACACTGGACCCGCAGGGGAAGGCAAAGAACGCACCCTCGGGACCAGCGGGGGCTTGCAGAAGGGGACTCCTCCCAAGGAAGCAAATGAGTGTCCCTCATTACACACAGATCTAGGCAGACGCCCTCACCCTCACTCCTTCCCCTCCCCAACCCTCCTCCAGCTCCTCCATTATGCAAATCAAGTGACTACACAGATTTGCATAATTCATGCATTATTAGTACGTGTTCTTGTCAGGCTTTTAGACTTTATAAAGCAAATTTTGCTACCTTTAATGGAGAGTAAGAGACAAAGTTCTAAAGAGAGATTTTCTGTCCTTCTTTCATTAGACACAAAAACAGTCTCTAAACCTTAAGCCAGGGAGAGAGTCAGCGACAGAAATGAAGTGACTTACAGTTGGAAACGTGACCAAACACCTGGCTGACACTCGGCCAAGAGTGTATCAAAGGCCTGGGTGCCGGGCACCGCGCCAGTCACACGTCCTGTCAACCACACCTCTCAGGCACTCAGACCATGGGGTGGTCCTCGGTGGGGCAGACCTTATTACTGGGAAGTCACTCCAGGTTCCTGGGAGACTCAGTAACAACAAAACCCCCACCCCGCATTTGTATCGCTTTTTTATATTTTACAAAGGGCTTTTGCTGTGCTATCTTACTCAGTGCCCACAATATGCCCATTAGGTTGAAAAGGCAACATTTCTACCCTCGTTGTAGAAATAAGGAAACTGGGCGGTCTGTGGCAGTGGCTCACGCCTGTAATCCCAGCCCTTTGGGAGGCCGAGGAGGGTAGACCACATGAGGTCAGGAGTTCGAGACCAGCCTGACCAACATAGTGAAACCCCACTTTTACTAAAAACACAAAAATTAGCTGGGTGTGCTGTTGGACGCCTGTAGTCCCAGCTACTTGGGAGGCTGAGATGGGAGGATGGCTTGAGCCCAGGAGGTAGAGGCTGCAGTGAACTGAAATTGTGCCACTGCAGTCCAGCCTGGGTGACAAAGCCAGACCTTGTCTCAAAAAAAAAAAAAAAGAAAAAAAGAAAAAAGAGAGTGAGAGAGAAAACTGGGGCCACTTGCCTAAGATCAACCTAGGCTCTCTGTATGTTTTCCACTTCACCAGGGATGGCAAACCCCTTGCCACACTTCCATCTCTCCTGCCCAGGATACACCTCACGACTCCATCAGGGCAGTCTTCCCACTGAGCTCAGCACCTCAGAACCCTTCTCAACACAGCCCTCCTGGCAGCTGGAACCAATTATTTCAGCTCGACACCCAGATAAAACCTATTTGCTGTTCCTGCACTGTATCCTGCCAACTCCGCAACATCCAGCCAACACTCTGACAGTGCCACCGGTTTCTGGGAAGTGCCTGTGGGCTAAGCTTAGCCTGGCTGCTCAGCCCCAGGAGCCCCAGGCAGCCACCATCAGCCGGCTCACTGGCTCCAAATGGAACCAGACGCACCCGCGTGTGGGAGCAGATCAGGAAGAGTGACTCCTACACCCCCAGGCCCAAGAGAAGGCCCTGCTCTTGTCACTGCAGGGGCCCCACTGCACAGGACCTCTGAGGCCACCCTGACTAATGCACAGCTGCTTCAGATGCAGCAGGGGCCAAAGGTGTCTGCTTCTGCAAGGGACCCCAGCATTGCTGTCTGGCTGGGGGTCCTGCAAGGGGTTCAGTCAGGGAAGGGGCCAAATGACCAGACCACCCAAAAAACACACACACACACACACTTCCCTGGGGCTGTGTCTCAGCTAGTCCCCAGGACACACCTCCTTCCCGTGTACACACTCGGAGCCTCCTCCTCTAGGCACGTCTTTCTGCATGGGCCCTTCCACAACCCTGCAAGGAAACTTGTTTCATAAATAATAGTAGTAAAAGCCTCAACGTGCTCATTTTGATCTGCACACACATGCTTGTTGTCCAGGTTAGAGAAATGTGAATCCTGCCCTCCCCAACCCCCTAGCAGCCCCGAAGCCTAGAGGGCAGCACTGGCTCTTTTCTTACCCTTGTCAAGAGGCCACTCAGTCCCCTTTGAAAGATGGCAAGCAGCCTGCTGGTCCCAAAGAGCAGGGTGGCACAGCACCCATACCAGCCAATACCAGCTGGTAGCAGCCGCCCTGGCTGGGGGGCTTTCCTTCTGGAACCCATCAGCACTGGCTTCCTGCCAGGCCCAAGGGAGATGAAGTATACCCTCTTCCTGACCACGTCCAAAGGCCTAAAGGATGCCTCTCCCAGCCCGAGCCCACAGTGGTCACCACCACTCTCTTGCCTCACCCACACTTCACAGTGTGGCACCCTCCCCCTCCGGTCTCCTGAGCCCCAAATCCACGCTGCCATTGCAATCATCAATGAGCTTATTCTCCAGATCATCTCTGGCTGCTTCTGCCAGCCCTTGATGAGTTCCTTCCTGAAATTTACAGCCACCGAGGCTCCTTTCTGGAGGACCATTAGGCAGCAGCATACCAAAGGGGAGCCAGGAGCATCTGCCCCGAGCGGAGGAGTTTTTATCACTGACCTTGTTTAGAAGTGCCAGTACATGGTAATCACAAAAAGCAGGCCGACTTTTTGTGGGTTTTATTTCTTTTTCTACATTCTCTACAGACAATGTGCCCCTTATTGTCTGCACCTGGAGCCAATTGCTCCCCCGCCCCTGGTACCCCACTGCCATTAGGTGTCTGCAACCAGTTTCCATGGGGCTGGGTCACATTTCAGGAGACAAAAGAGCGAAGGAACACACAAAACTGAGCAGAGAAGGTGCTGGCTCCAGAAGCGCCCCTTCTCTCTGCACCCCACAGTTGGAGTAATCTAGGCATTTGGGGACTACCCTCTAGGGACTTACTGTACTTACTAGCAGAGGAACGAAGGTTTATTCAGCACTCTGCAGGCCCTGGTGCTGTGTATCAATCTAGACCCATCGCAATGCTGTGAGGTAGGCATTAGAGTGACCCCCAAAGCCAACCTCCCATTGCCACCAGCCACATATGAATGTGACCAATGCAGGCACCGGACTCTGAATCTTCTGGATAGCAGCAGAGCCAGGAGTAGAGCCAGGTCCACCTGACTCCTCACGCCCCTCCCTGAGCCCTGGGCCCTTCCGCAGGTCTGCCTCCCAAATCTTCTCTGCCCCCTGCCCTGCCTGCCCTCGCTTGTTCACCAAGCATCTGCCAGGGGCCCTGTGTGCCAGGCACGTGCTGCTGCTTTCACAACTCTCCTCTCCTGGAACCCTCCTCACTATCCCCACTGCCCACGGGGAGCCTACGCATGTGTCCAGGTCACACCAAGAGGGAAGGGGCAGCGACAGCAGGAACATCAGGTCACTGGTCCCAGATCCAGGGCTCTTTTCTCTCTGGAGCCTGAGCTGGGCCAGCACCCAGCTGGATCTCTGGGCAGAGGCCAGCCCAGCCAGCCTATGGGAAATGCCAACATTGAGGGAGGCACCGAGGACCAGGGGGAGTCACCAATGACACAAGCAAGGCCAGCAGCTGGGCTGGCCATACTGACCCATGACCCCGCTCTCCCGACGCCACACTGGGCCCGCAGGGAGGCTGGTGTTTGGAAAAGTTGACTCTGAGATAGATATTATAGAAAGGGTCATTCATGTGAACCACATGATTAGAAGACCCTAGATTTCTTCCGAATGTCCTGGGATTTTCTCCAGCCCCTCAAAGACAACTCGCCCAAGATAGAATTCACCATTCCAACTGCTTCCCAGGTCTTTGACTCCTTTAAAGGCAACGAGGTCTTGCCTCTCCCCACCCATCAAGTCAAGTCCATCATCACATCTTGCCAATTAAAAACAGCGGCCACTTATTGAGCTACCAGCCTGACACCTGCGTGATTACACCTGTGCAGGACTCGCACCGCCACCCCGTGGGCTGAGTATCACGATGCTCACTTTACAAACGCAGACAACGGAGTTCAGGCAGACCCGGCAACTCGCCCAACTGCACAGCCAGTCACTCCCCCAGCTCCGACACGGACCCGAGAGCAGCCGGCTCCAGCACGCTGCTGCTGTCCTCCATATCTACTCCCAAAGCTCTGAAAACGAGCAGGAAGAGGGTGTATTCCACCTCCTTTGGGCCTGGCCAGAAGCCAACGCTGACGGGTTCCAGAAGGGGAGCCCCCCCCCACCAGCCAGAGTGGCTGGTGCCGGCTGGTGTGGGCACCGTGCCACCCTGTTCTCTGGGACCAGCAGGCTGCCTGATGCTTGCTGCCTGTCATTCTCCAAGAAAAGGCTGGGCTTTGAGCAGAGCAGCGTGGTGAGTGGGCCACGGCAGTCACTGCCATCCTCACACACAACCCAGATATCCAGGGTGGAGAAATGTGAAGCCCGACATGCTGCCTGCCTCCCCAGATCTCCCCCGCCCATATCTTCCCTTCCCACTGCCCCCAGCCTGGTTCAAGCCTTCATTCCTCCTTCTCTAGAACTATTGCAATGACACCGCTTCCAGCCTCCTCTTTCTATATAACCCATATCCATGCTGTGACCAGAGCACGCCACTGCCCTGCTCACATACCTCCCGCTGTTCCCTGTGTCTTCAGACAGAAGTGGAAATTCATCAGCCTAGTTCGTAGAGCCCCTGCTACTCCATGAGCTTCACGGCCGGGGGTCTCCATGTCCCCCTCCAGTCTTCTCTTCCCAGCACTTCTAGGAAAGCCTACCTCCCCGACCGTCCCTGAGAACACCTGGCACTCTCCAACATGGAGCCTCTGCTCAGAACACGCATTCCCTTTTGCCTCACGCATTCCCCTCACTTCTTCTAAGAAGCCTCCAGACATTAATATTTGCAGCAGGCCCTTAACGCCATACGGTGCCTCTAGATCGCTCTTGTACAGTCTGCCTTGCCTCAGAGGTATGGCAGCCTAGACACCCCCTCTACCTCACCCATCTCTGTGTCCCCCAACATCCCAGCCAGTGCCTGCCACAGAACGGGGAACCGTGAAAGTTTGCCGAGTAGAATGTCCTCTGAGCTTCAATATATGAGTGCAGGCCTTTCCCCGACAGCAAGCCCCATCTTTCCCCGGGGCCAGTCCTGAGTTCAGAATAAGCGTCTGCTTCCTGAGGTGGCCACTGGGGAATCCTGGCCCACTCACCTCAAGAGGATTCTTGCGATGCCTGGGCTGGCACACTTAGCTGTTTCTCCCCCTGCCAGGAAATCTGCCACTCAACCAGCTCCGTCTCCCACTCACACAGCACAGAAATAATAGCCCTGCATTTTCCTGCAAATTCCATCTTCCCCAAATGGAGACTGGCTCCACCTGTTCAAGGAAATAGACGGCAAGAAGCAAGATGGAGCAGGCCGGGGAGGGCAGCCAGGTGGCCTCGCAAGGGCCGACGGGGGTTCCTGGGCAATGCCCCCAAGGCCATCATTCATTGCCGGACTCGAAAGCGGATTGGGCTGCTACCTCCCTTGGCCGGCACATCACAGCTGACTAAGCATGTTTCCCATCCGGGTTCCCACTCGGTCCACACCACAGCCCCATCACAGTGTAGACACCACTGCCCCACTCAAGACGAGGTTTCCAAGGATGAAAAGGCATGGAGGCTAGAAACTAAGGGAAGCCTCCACTGAGGCATGAGGAGTCAGGACCTGAACCCCTGGAGTTCAAGGGCTGCTGACTCCTGGACCAGAGTCCTTGATGACATAAGCGACCCCTTGGGAAAGAGTGAGGGAAGGAGAGGGCCTGGAAGGGCACGCTGCAGTTAGAAAAGCAGTCTCCATTTTCACATTCATCCTCGTAACAAGCCAGTGAGGATGAGTCATCGAAAGCAGGGTTTCTCAGCCTCAGTACCACTGACATTGTGGGCTGGTAATTCTTTGTTGTAGGGGGCAACCCTGGCCTCTCCACATTAAAGGAATGTAATATCCCTCTCCTGGCTGTGACCAAAAATGTCTCCAGGCGTAGCTCAATGTCCCCTGAGGAGCAAAACTGCCCCACTTGAGAAGCCCTGATCTAAAGGCACAGTTAGATCCCAGGTCTCCTGAAAGGGAGGGGAGCCCCCACTGTTCTCCCTTCCTCCCATTCTGGCAGGCGCTTCTTTCTCCCCTACTCACGCTGCTGCTACTCACCACCGGGCATCCGCAGCTCATACCAGTCCTGAAGTTCCCTCTGCACCGTCTCCCTCCACTCTCGGGGCACAGCCAGACGGCCCCACGGGCATTCCTTACGTTGGGCACATGTCAAATCACCAGGCTAAGCTCCTTCACTAAATTCCCTTCCCAAAACTCCTGCAAGGCAGGCACCACCACCCCCATGAAACAGATGAACTCAAAGATTAAATCGCTGAAGTCATGCGGTCAGCAAGGGTCAGGGTCCAGCTTTGAAACTAAGTCAGAAGGCCCATGTCCAGCAGGCCCGCCTGCCCAGGTGAGGTGGCCTTGGTCTCCCGGTCCCAAAACTCTCACCCTCCAAGCCCAGGTGCCAGCATCACACAGTGGCTGGGCTAGGAGAGGACCTCCGAAGCCACACCTGCTGCCTTTCCCCACTGTCCGCCCAGTCTTGAAAGCGATAGGTGCAGTGGCTTCCCCGTGTGATCGCCTGACAACCCGGGGCCCTCTGCAGGCTTCGGACACTTGGCGACATGGTTGGTGCATGTGAGGCTGGTGATTCCCAGCATCTAGTGCTGACCTTCTCCCAGCGGCGAGACCTTGAGGAGGTTATTCCACCTCTCCAAGCTCATTAATCCCTTCCCCCAACATCCCTGTGGAGTTGAAAGTACTAGAAAATTAGGAATGCATATCTTTAGCGTTTTGTACCATTTCGGTAAGTGTCCATGAAATCAGGCTTCCAGGCCATGCTGGGGGAGCTTCTGAGCATTTATGACGTGTTGTATTCATCAGCCCAGAGCAGGGAGATTTGACCTTGAAATGTGGACTGACTCAGAAAGACCCCAGCAACTTCCGGTGGCCATCCAGGAGTCAACATGAGAGGCACAGATAACTCAGTTGAAATTTTTTTACATGTTGCCAGCCATGCCTTGAACAGACCTCTGGAAGATGAGAGGAGCCATCTGTTCTGGGTCAGGGGCCCAGGCAGAAGCCTTCCCCAGCCTCAAGCACCATCCTGTGACCTCTTACAACCTCTGGGGCATGTGCTACCTGCATTCTATCGAAATTGATACACCTCAAACCTGACAGGTCCAACCACAAACTCCCTGACTTCCCCAAAACACTGCTTCTCCCACAGTCTTCTCCATTCAATTAACAGAAACTCCATCCTTCCAGCTGCTTGGGCCAAAAGTCTCAGCTTCGTCCTTGACTTCCCCTTTCTCTCACCGCTGCCTGCCTTGAATACCATGACCTTTCATCCAATTCATCAGGAATGCCCTCTGTGTAAATATCCCAAGGGCCCAGCCCCTTTTTAGCATCACCAGCCTCACCTGAGCCGTCCCCACAGCCTCTCAACAGGGCTCCTGGCGCTGGCTTGCCCCCTCCCCTGTCTGTTCCAAACACTGCAGTCAGAGAGGTCCTATTCAAATGTAAGTCAGAGCTGTCACTTCGCTACTCCAAGCCCTCCCCTAGCTCCCAACTCACCCGGGTAAAGGGGGTAAAGGCCACACTCCTCAGGAAGGTCTACAAAGCCTTGCAGAGCCAGCCCCGCCTCCCCTGTGACCTCACAACCCCTCCCCCACCCCGCCCACATGCTCCCCTCCACTCACTGAGTCGGCCTCACAGGCATCCTCTCTGCTCGCAGACCTGCGCTGTCCAATGTGAGGACGCGGCTCACCTGTGTCCACTGAGCCCCTGCAACATGACCAGTGCAAGTGGACTTTAAGTCCATCACACTTAAAATTCAATATAAAAGCAGACACTCTGTTGCCCAGGCTGGAGTGCAGTAGCACGCTCTTAGCTCACCACAGCCCAGTAGCAAGCTATCCCCCATCAGCCTCCCAAGTAGCTAGAACCACACACCTAATTTTTTTTTTTTTTTTTTTTTGGTAGAGATAGAGTCTCACTGTTACATTGCCCAGGTTGGACTCGAACTCCTGGCCTTAAGCAATCCACCTGCCTCAACCTCCCAAAGTGCTGGGATTATAGATGTCAGCCACCATGCCCAGCAAGTCTGTTCTTTTCATTGTAAATTTTATAAACTCTAAATACAGATCAAGTATCTCCAATGAAAACTTAATGTCTGATTGAGATATGCTGTAAATGTCAGAGACACATCAGATGTCAAAGACTTAGTACGAAAAATAGAGCGTAAAAGATCTCAGTGATTTTTTTACATTGCTTACACATTCAAATAATAACATTCTGGCTTTGTTGGGTTAAATTAAAAATATTATTAACATGTATAATTCTACTTTTCTCTTTTCACTACTTTTAATGTGGCTACTCAGAAATTTCAAATGGCAGTGGTAGTCCTACTTTGTGTCCACTGGGTAGTGTTGTCATGATCCCAACCCAGGGACTTCACCTTGCGATTTCTCTTCCCCCAGTGGCTGGCTCCCTCTCCAGCTTCAGATCTTCCAGCAGACATCACCTTCTTGGCGAGGTCTTCCCTGAGCACTTGTTTAATTTATTTATGTATGTGTTTATTTTTAGAGACAGGGTCTCTGCGCTCAGGCTGGAGCACAGTGGCCTAATCATAGCTCACTGTATCCTCGCACTCCTGGGCTTAAGCTATCCTCCCACCTCATCCACCCCAGTAGCTGGGACTGCACGTGCACACCAATATACTCAGCTGTTTGTGTGTGTGTGTGTGTGTGTGTGTGTGTGTGTGTGTGTGTGTGTGTGTGTTTTGTAGAGATAAGGGTCTTGCCATGTTGTCCTGGCTGGTCTCAAACTCCTAGCTTCAAGCAAGCTTCTTGCCTTGGCCTCCTCCCAAAGTACTAGGATTACAGGCATGAGCTACCATGCCTGACCCTGAGCGCTAATTTGTTTTGTTTGTGGTTTGTGTGTGTGTGTGTGTGTGTGTGTGTCTTTTTTTTCTTTCTTTTTTGTATCTCAACTCTCTGGCTTTGTGTCATAATGGGTGTGTTTTTAAAACAGGGTCTCACTCTATTCCCCAGGCTGGAGTGCAGTGGCATGATCACAGCTTGCTACAGCCTTGACCTCCTGGGCTCAAGCGATCCTCCCCCCTCAGCCTCTCAAGTAGCTGGGACCACAGGCATGCACCACCATGCCCAGTTAATTTTTTGTTTTGTTTAGGCAAGATCTCACTATATGGCCGGGCTGGTCTCAAACTCCTGCGCTTAAGTGATCCTCCTGCCTCAGCCTCCCAAAGTACTAGAATTACAGACATGACCCACTGCACCTAGCTCTGAACACTTATTTAAAATGACCACTCTTAGCTGGGCATGGTGGCTCATGCCTGTAATCCCAGCACTTTAGGAGGGTGAGGCGGGGGGATCACTTGAGGTCAGGAGTTCGAGACAAGCCTGGCCAAGATGGTGAAACCCCATCTCTACTGAAAATACAAAAATTAGCTGGGCATGGTGGCATGTGCCTGTAATCTCAGCTACTCAGGTGGCTGAGGCAGGAGAATCATTTGAATCTGGGAGGGAGGCGGAAGTTTCAGTGAACCGAGATCGCACCACTGCACTCCAGCCTGGGCAACAAAGTAAGTGAAAATCCATCTCAAAAAAATAAAAAAAATTAAGAAATAAATAAAATAAAATAAAATGACCACTCTTCCCTTAGAACCCCCTGCACTCCCATCCAGAGTGGTCCTAACAATTGTCATTGTTATTGATGATGACAATGATGAGAGGAAAGGAGATGTCTTTCTCCTGTTATCTAACTCTGGTTGTAAAATTAATTGGGGCCTTAACAGATTGGGATCTAAGACTTGTCGATGGAGTGAGATGTATCTGGGAGGGAAGAAGTTCTTCATAACACTCAGCATAGCACTTATCACCATCGAACATAATATATCATTAGCTTACATAGTTTACTATCAGGTTTACCTACTAAAATGTAGGTTCCTGAGAGCAAAGATTTTTCTCATTTGTGAGTTTTTTCTACTACAATCATGTGTCACATGATGACATTTCGGTCAAGGTCCTGTACAATTACAATGGAGCTGGAAAATTCCTGTCACCTCGTGACATCTTGATGATCCTGAACCTGTGTCAGCCCAGGCTAATATGTGTTTGTGTCTACGTTTTTAACAAAAAAAAAATTGGGGGCGAGGTGCGATGGCTCATGCCTGTAATCCCAGCACTTTGGGAAGCCGAGGCAGGCAGATCACCTGAGGTTGGGAGTTCAAGACCAGCCTGACCCACATGGAGAAACCCCATCTCTACTAAAAATACAAAATTAGCCAGGCATGGGGGTACA
>CAUYLG010028545.1:0-120451 GCA_963573385.1 Cacajao melanocephalus | reverse complement strand
CATTATACATATTATATAATATATATTTCAGAAATATATATTTGTATGTATTTTTTGAAATATATATAAATATATATTTCTGAAATATATATTTGTTATAGATACATTTAAAAAATGTATATTTTTTGAAATATATATGATATCTATATATTTCAAATATATATATTTTTCATTTATATGTTTCAAAAATATATATTTTATTTCTATTTCAAAAATACATGTACATTTTTATATATATATTTCAAAAATATATATACATTTTATACATATATATATATTTTTTAGATGGAGTTTCACTCTGTCACCAGATTGGAGTGCAGTGACATGATCTTGACTCACTGCATCCTCCACCTTTCGGGTTCAAGTAATTCTCCTACTTCAGCATCCCGTGTAGCTGGGACCACAGATGCGTGCCACCACACCAGACTATTATTTTTTTTGTTTTGTATTTTTAGTAGAAACGGGGTTTTATCATGTTGGCCAGGGTGGTCTTGATCTCCTGAGCTCGTGATCCACCTGCTTCGGCCTCCTGAAGTGTGGGATTTACAGGTGTGAGCCACCGTGCCTGGACATATTTTTCTTTTAATTCACTTTTTCTATGTGAAAACCTCAGTTTTGAGTCTTTATATTAAAGTCATGTTTTCTCTCTTTTATTATCATTTTTCTCTGTAAAAGTGCAATAAATTTTACAAGAAAATATGGGCTTCTTAACCTATCATCAATGGACCTCTTGGGGTCTATCTTAATATAGATATACATCTCTTAATATGTGTATTTCAATATAATTGATTTTCTTTTTAATCCTATGGACTTTATGTACTCAAAAACTTCATTATGTAAAATAGCCCAAGGGCTTAACTAGACTCCTACACTGGAAGAAGTGGCCCAAAAGGGTAAAGGAATCAATGGAAGTAGAAAGTACTTTGCAAGCACAGAGCTGAGCCATCTAATCCAGTGTTGGAAGGTCAAAATTGAGGGCTACGATGGAGTTCTTGAGATTCGCCTGGCATAAATAGGGAGAGTGATGAAGGCAATAGAACACTCTTTGCAAAGCTCACAACCTGGAAAAGAGCATCGCAGACTTGAGGACTTGAGAGAAGCTCAGCAGAGATACGACAGAGTACAGTGTGGGGTGAGGTTTGGGCGATAACGTGGAACAGTAAAAAGAAGAGAACAGGGCAGGGATGAGGCTAAGGAGGGAGCCATGGGCAAATAATGGAGAATTGGGTCTGTGTCATGTCAAGGAGTATGGATTTTTTTTTGTTTTTTAATAAAAAAGGGTGGGTTTAATCAGTGGAGTAACACAAACAGATTCACCCATTAGGAAAAGTTCTCTGGCTGTGGTATAGATGTGATAATTCATGTGATAAATTCTTCTCGATACTCAGAAATGAAAAGAATGGGTGTCACTACTGACAAGTTGGTAAGCTTTGTTTTGTCACATAATTAGAGATAACATCAGATAGCAATCTATGGATCTTCTCTTTTTGCCTTAAAAAGTACAGAGCTAAGTTCTACATCCTATGCCAAGAACCATCCTCAGCATAGCTTCTCTGGTAAAATTATTTCTGTTTTCTTCATTATTTACTCATTCTCTTGCAATTTCAAAAATAAACACAGTCATTGCAAATGACGTTTGAGAAAGAGGTAGTCTTTAAATAATAAAAGTTTTAAATATTGAAAATAACAAAGGATTTGCAGTTATCGATAACTTGTATGATTATGGAAATTTCAACTCCATGTATATGTGTGTATATATTTACTTATCTTACATAAATGCTTTATGTATTCTTAACAATAAAATAAGTATTACTTTGACTTAAAGTTTTGGAGCTCATTTCAGTAACAATGAGAAATACATTATTGCTCAGAGAAGTGTGCTGACCTGAGTTATTGCTGGCACCCTTTCATATCTTTTCAGAGTAAAACATTGTGAGATGGGGTCAGCAGCTTTTTCCAAAGTTGTTTCTTCTGGATCAAGTTTTCGTGGTAGCATCTTATCCCAAGGAACACCTTCATAAGCTCTATGAAGTTATTAAATAGGAACATCTTATGAAAAACATATTCAATTGGTAAAGTTCATAATAATATTATAGTATGATAAGAAGAATTTAAAGATGACCACAAAGATCCCTGCCCATTGGTGTTCATATAATATATAATCACCTCCCCTGGACAGTGGGCAGAGCAAGTGAATATGATGAGGTAGCATGCCTGTGTTATGTGATTTTATGTGCCCCAAGAGATTGGCATATGTAGGTAAGGTCCCTAATCAGTTGAATTTGTTAATCAAAAGGTGGAATTATCCTGAATGGGACTAACTTAAGCAAGCAAGCTCTAAAAAGAGATACAGAACAGCAACACATGTTCTTCGCCCTTGAAAAAGCAAATATCAGTCCTAAAGCCACAGTGAACGGAATTCTGTCAACAACCTGAATGATCTTGGAAGATGAGAACTCAGTCTCAGCTGACACCTTGATCCAGCTTTAGGAAACCCTAAATAGTAAACCCAGTTGGGACATGCCTAGACTTCTGACCTACAGGATTGCCAGATAACAAATTCTGCAGTCTGTCACATAGAAGCAGAAAATGTACACACATCTTACAGTTTACAAAAAATGTTCACTTGACCTTCAGAGAATACCATTAATTTACAAATAAACTATGGCTTAGAAAACTGATTTTCCTTGCTTTAAGGTCAGTTATTGATGGTCAAAGTCAGGACTCAAGTCCAGATCATCTGCCTTCTAAGAGTCAGCATCATTCCCACTATTCCACCCTAATGCAGCCAAATAGTACAAGTTTTTTAGCATGGTTGAAGGGTTTCAGCCATCCTATGAAATGCAGTTATTTTATACACACACACCCACACATACAAATACACACACATACACACAAATATGGGAATCTTTGGAGTTTTGAAAGTCATTTTTCCAGACATATATGACAGACAGTGAAATCAATTCCAATTTGATCCTGAGTGAAAAACATACAACCCTCATTCTAAAGACTGTATTCTGACACGATAGATGAATCCCCAGACCTTCTCCTGCCCTATCCACACTTAGTGCTAAAGTTTACCTTTCCATTCTATGGGCAAGGCATAACCTTTAAAAAAATCCCACAGTCTGTGAAAGTCATTTTTAAAAGAATTACCAGTGATCCTCACTTCCTCAACACACATTTGTTCAGAGATGACAAATTTTGTGCTAGGTGTTTATTTCAAGTTTTGTGCTAGGTGTTTACGAAACAAGAGTGAACAAGGATCAATGCAAAAGTTGTCTGTACCACATAGGAATGCTGTGAAAATTAAAGAACATAATATTGTAACAGTTAAATAGATCAGTGATGAGTCCATAGTGTTTTTGTTGTGTGTGAATACATTTTGAACTTACTCATCTTAAAATTAATGTCATAAAACTACTAAATATAAGATATTTCAAGTCACAGCAAAGTCATAAATATTTTCTAATGTATCTAACATTGTAAATAAGAAATTAATCTGTGAGTACAATGAAAGCTTGAAAGATACCTCACTGTTTGAGCCTCTGATATATTTCATAAATATTTTATGGAATTTTCCACGAGGGTAATAAACTTTTCCCATAAGGACACTTACATATTTTTAAAGAGAAACTATTTAATACTATGATTTGATATTTTGTTTTATAATAAAACTTTTCCATTTTGAGTGAAGTATCATGACCTTAATCAAAATATTAACTGTTTCTGAGATGATCACTAGGATTTTTAAAATAAAAATCAAGATAAGAATACAATGGGAAATAAACCCAAAAGTCAGAGAAGAATTTAGGGACCATTTAGCAATTGAGATGAAAAAGAATGTAGGATGCCAAAGTCCCATATTCAGCAAGCAGATATGTTTTGAGCCTTAGAGTTGGATTTCAAGATGGCGTTTTCTTCATATTGTTCTAATACTTTGAAACCCAGCTTCATATCATGTTTTTAAATGTTTTCATAACACCCCTGGGATAGTAGGCATTCATACATGTGTTTTATGATAATATATTTGGTCATGAGTATACTTTCAATTTGAATGAAAAAAAAATGAAGTTGAAATGTGAAGCCTGTCTGAAGTGTTCAAAATATGTGAAGTAAGAAGAGTGGGCAGACATGAAGTACTTTGAGGTCTACAGGTATTGTCATTTCTCTATTCTATTTGCTGCCTTTCTTTCCCTCTTCATCCATTTCTCTGTGTCATGCCATGTGTTTTGGCCTTCAGTCTATCACTCTGCTGAATTCTGAATCCACTAGTCAGTCCCATCATCCATTCTCAGGCCTCATCCTACTTGACCTATTTGCATGATATGAATAGGCGTTCATCACACTGCCTACTTGACATATCCACTTGGATGTCTAATGAACATCTTCATATTCAACATATGTGAAACTGACTTTCCCACTGCCTTCACCTTGTTAAGAAATGGCAGCCTCAGTACATCCAGCTGCGTAGGCCAAAGCCTTAGACTCATTTTTGATTCCTCCCACATTCATCACAATCAGAAAATTGTGTTGGCTTTACATTCTAAATAAATCCACAACTCAACCATTGTTTACAAATTTTTCTGCCAGCGCTCTCCCGCAAGCTACCATTATCTCTGTCCTAAATGACAACAATAACCCCCTAACTGGTGTTCCATCTTCTCTCCCCTGAAAAAATCTGCTTTACCACAGCAGCCACCGTGATTATTACCTTGATATGTAAGTCTGATCTTGCCACTTCTCTGCTGAAGCATCACATCACTCATAATGATAGCCCTGGTAATTACAATTGCTTAAAGTGTCCCACAAGGTCTGGTTCCTAGCACTTCTCTGACCTATTCGTTTGCTACTCCCTCCTCTTATCCTACTGTTACCCTACTCTAGGCACCCTGGCCTTTTGTTCTTCCTTAACATCTTAAGCACACTTCTGACCTGTGGCTTTTGCTCTATATTCCCTCTTCTGGGAATAGAGTCACTCCAAGTCTCTGCATGGCTGCTCTCTCAACTCTTTCAAATTTCTGCACACCCTGCAGCACCTGGAAAGGCCTCCCATACCTCCTGCTTATTACTGATGCTTGCTGCCCTGTACATGTGGGACTCCTGATTTTGTCATCCTTTTCTACCTTCTCTTTTTTTTTTCACAGACTTATCTGTCACTTTCTAAGATATGGTCTATTTACTTTCTTAGTGTGTTTGTTTATTATTGTCTGTTTCCCTTTTGATATGGTTTGGCTGTGTGGCTACCCAAATCTCACCTTGAATTGTAATAATCCTCACTATCTAGGGTGAGGCCATGTGGAGATAATTGAATCATGGGAACAGTTTCCCCCGTACCGCTCTCATGGTAGTGAATAAGTCTCACAAGATCTAATGGTTTCATAAATGGGAGTTCCTCTGCACAGGCTCTCTTCCTGCCACCATGTAAGATGTGACTTTGCTCCTCCTTGCCTTCTGCCATGATTGTGAGGCCTTCCCAGTCATGTGGAACTGTGTCAATTAAACCCCTTTCCTTTATAAATTGCCCAGTCTCGGGTACGTCTTTATTAGCAGCATGAGAACAGACCAATTTACACCTTTATACTGAGAGCTCCTGAGAGCAGAGATCCTTGCCTACTCACTGATGTAGTTCATAGTCTAAGATGTAGATTCATAAAAGGTACTCAATGTATTTGTCGGCTGACTTAATGAATTCTCCCCCTTTAAGCTTTCTCTGCCTTGGCTTTCTAAGATGCTGTGCTCTTATCCCTCCCTCCCCTCCATGACCATTTACTTTCTGTTTTGGTTTTACTCTTCCATCAAGCTTAGGCGTGCCTTAAGACTCTTCCTTGAATGTTTATTTTAGCTATCAGTGTAAGTAAATGTCTGTGTTTGATGTTCTCTGGGTCACTCATAAGTTCCATTAGTGTAGACATAAAGAGGATGTGTCATGAAGCAAAAAGAAATATATTCCAAAATCAGAATTCCATTGGGAAAAATGCTTACTTTTGTGTAGAGGACTTGTAAAATGAATCCTTTGCATTACATTTCTTGTTTAGTTGAACAAGCGGTTCACCTTCAGCCTAGGAGGCATGAAAAATAAGTTTAAAGAGACCAAATATAAATGGAAATTGCTATTGTTTTCTAGTCATCATGTTTTCTTTTGGGTTCCTCTTTCTTCCTATTTCTTCTTTCAAGCGTCTCTTAGATTAACCAGATTTAACGCTTCCCTACTTTTCCTCTTCTGCTTAAGGAATTTACATTGTTTTATCATCATACTCATTAAATTAAAATTCACAAAATGTATATTAAAGTTAATAGAAAGTAAGAATTTAAGAGAAAGCTCTTGAATTGGAAACATCAGCAAATACTCAGTTTTAGCAGAATGTAATTAAAACATTTAAAAAATGTATTGTCTTGTCTTCTAATAGGACATAAGGAGATTAGTTATGAGATATTTTCCTCTATCTTCCACTGATTTTATCAAAATTAATTAACTAATTATTGTTATAATAATTATTTTTAATGGTTACTATTTATTTTAATTTTCAATGATATTTTACCAATTCTTTGCCTCCTTTTGCTTTTTTATTGTACTTGTTTTTTCTCCCTCAGGGACTTGGTTCCATTTTCTTTTTGCTGAAGTTCAATTTTTATTAATTGTTTTACAGATGTAAACTTTTTCTAGTTCTATTTTTAATTCATCCTCAGTTTTGAAAAATGTTCTAACTTCGGTTTAGAATTCTAGTTCAATTCTAGTTACGATTTTCTAGTAACAAATTTATCTCATTGACTTTGAGGATGTATAGTTGTTTTAAAAATACACAGAGTTTAATTGTTTGCAGGTATTCTGTTTTTCTCCCTTGTGCTTATATTTAGGATATTATCTTTGTCTTGAGTTTTTTTTTTTTTTTCAGATTCAACATAATTTGTTTAGGAGAGGATATATTTTTGTTCATCTGGCTTAGGACTTATTATACTTCTTCAGTCTAAGAATTCATGACTTTAATCAAATAGTTCTCCATCTTTATCTATTTATTGTCAATGAATTATCATTATTCTCTTCTTTTAGAATTACTATCAGACAAATATAGGACTTTTCATTTTGTCCTTCACGTCTCTTAATTTTTGCATTTCTTCATCTCTAACTTCCATATGTACCTTCTATCAGCTTTCATATTTTTATAATGTATTTGTATTAACACATAATAGATATACAAATTTTGGGGGGGGTACATGTGATAATTTGATACGTTCATATAATTTGTAAAAACCAAATCTAGAGTAATTGGAATATCCATTACCTTAAATATTTTTTTCTTTATGCTAGAAACATATGAATTATTCTCCTCTAGTTGTTTGAAAATGTGCAACAGATTATTAACTATAGTCACCCCACTGATATGTCAAACACCATCTTATTTATTGAATCTAACTGTATATTTGTACCCATTAATGAACCTTTCTTTATCCCCCCTCCACACTCCCTTTCTTGGCCTCTGGTAACTACCAATTTACTCTTTATCTTCATGAGATCCACCATTTTAGCTTTCATGTATCAGTGAGAACAGGCAATATTTGTCTTATATAGTTGGCTTACTTTATTTAACATGATGACCTCCAGTTCCATCCATGTTGGTGAAAATGACAGGATTTTATTCTCTTTTATGGCTGAATAATATTCCATTGTATCTATATACTCCATTTTCTGTACCCATTCATCCACGGATGGACACTTAGGTTGATTCCACATTTGGCCTAATGCAAATAGGGCTGCAATAAACATGGGAATGCAGATATCTTTTCAATATATTGCTTTCCTTTCTTTTGGATATATAATCAGTAGTGGAACCACTGAATCATATGGTACTTCTAGTTTTAGGATTTTGAGGAACCTCCATGCTGTTTTCCATAGTGGTGTACTGATTTACATTTCTACCAACAGTGAATGAAGGTTTCCCTTTCTCCATATCCTCACCATCATTTGTTATTCCCTGACTTTTTGATAAAAGACACTTTAACTGGTGTGAGATGATATCTCATTGTGGTTTTAATGTGCATTTCTCTGATCAGTGATGTTGGGCATTTTTTCACATATATATGTATATATATACACACGTATGTGTGTGTGTGTGTATATACACACACACACACACACAGACACACACACAGAGAGAGAGAGAGAGAGAGAGAGAGAGAGAGAGAGACAGGGAGAGTTGTTTGAGCTCCTTATATACATTAATACATTATATTAATCCTTTGTCAGATGGGTAGTTTGCAAATACTTTCTCCCATTCTGTGAATAGTCTCTTCACTTTTTTGTTTCCTTTGCTGTACAGAACTTTTTAGTTTAATGTAGTCCCGTTTTTTTTCTATTTTTACTTTTGTCGACTGTGCTTTTGAGGTCTTACACAAAATATATTTGATCAGACCAATGTCCTAATTCATTTCCTCAATGCCTTTTTTCTAATAGTTTCAGAGTTTCAGATCTTAAACTTAAATCTTTCATTTTGACTTGATTTCATATATGGTAAGAGGTAGGGGTCTAGTTTCATTCTTGTGCTGATGGCTGTACAGTTTCCCCAGCACCATTTATTGAAAAGATTGTCCTTTTCTCATTGTGTATTCCTGCACCTTTTGTTGAGGATGAGTTAGTTGTAATTGTGTAGATTTCTATCTGGGTTCCCTAATCGGTTCCATTGGTCTCTGTGTCTGTTTTGATGTCTTTTCTGAAATAAACTATGTAAGATTGGTGGTTGATTTCTAGAATGTCTGATAACATTTATCAGTTAAACTATCTAGGCCTGAAGTTTTCACTGTGGTAAGTCTTTTGATTTAAAAAATAAAACTTATTTTATGTATATATATATATAAGCATTTACATATTCTATTTTTTTCTAGTATTAATTTTGTTAACTTGTATCTTTAAAGATTTTGTTCATTTCGTCTAAGTGCTAAATTAATGGCACACATAAGTTTATAATATTCCCTTATCTTTCTTTTAGTATCTGTAGTAATAATCCTTCTTTCTTTTATTGGTAATATGTATTCTCTTTTTCTTGATCAGACTAACAATAGGTCTATCAATTTTGTTAATCCTTTCAAAGAAAAACCTTTGGGCTTTTATAAATGTATATATTCAAGGTTGTACAAAATGATGATTCGATACACGTATACATTGTGTAATGATTACCACAGTCAAGTTAATTAACACATCTGTCACCATCCATTGTTATCATTTGTGTGTGCATACATATATATGTGGTGAGGATATCACAAATCTGTTCTCTTGTCACATTTCAAGTAAAAAATAATGTATTATTAACTATAGTCCTCATACTGTATCTCCAGAATTAATTCATCTTAAAACTGAAAGTTAGTAAGCTTTGACCAACATCTCTCATTTTCTCCACCCCCTAGCTCCTGGAAACCACCATTCTACCCTTTGCTTCTATAAGCTTGACTTTTTAAGATTCCGCATATAAGTAAAATCATGCAGCATTTCTGTTTCTATGTCTAGTTTATTTCACTTACAATGTCCTCCAGGTTCATCCATTGTTGTTGTAAATGGCAGGTTCTTTTTCTTTTTATCACTGAATAATATTCATATATATGTATATGTATATACATATACACACACACACACACACACACACATCTTATTTTCTGTATCCACTCATCTGTTATTTCCTACTTAGATAGGAAATAACTTTTGGCTTTTCAAATTTTTTCTCTTGTGAATCTATCCTCCGTTTCACCATTTCTATTATTATCGTTTTTTAGTTTTCTTCCTTCTTATTTTTGGTTTAATTTAATCATTTTTCTAGTTTCTTTTTTTTTCTTTTTTTTAACACCAAGTATCATCTTGTCACCCAGGCTGGAGTGCAGTGGTGTGATCTCGGCTCACTGCAATCTTCACCTCCTGGGTTCAAGCAATTCTTGTGCCTCAGCCTCCTGAGTATCTGGTATTACAGGTGCCCACCATCACGTCCAGCTAATTTTTGTATTTTTAGTAGAGATAGGGTTTCACCAGGTTGGCCAGGCTGGTCTTGAACTCCTGACCTCAAGTGATCCACCTGTCTTGGCCTCCCAAAGTCACACACCCAGCTGCCAGTTTCTTAATATTGAAATATTATCATTAATTTTAGATCTTTCTTGTCTTCTAAGGTAAGCAAGTAAGGCTAATTTTTCTTCTTAGCAGAGTTTTAGCTGCATTATATAAAATCTGGTACGTTTTATTTTGCACTCAGTTTAAATATTTTCTAATTTATCTTGTGACTTCTTCTTTGACCTGTGGGTTATTTAGAAGTGTGTTTAATTTAAACAGATTTAATATTTTCCTAGATGTCTTGTGGTTATTGATTTTTAATTTGACTCTGTGGTGGCTAGAGAACATGTGGGGGGAATTCAATACATTTAAATGTATTAAGACTTGTTTTATGTACCCACATGTTATCTATAGTAGTAGACATTATCATGTGCATTTGAAAATAATACTTAGTGTTTGTTTGGTGTAGTGTTCTATAAATATCAACTACCCGAAGGTGACCAATGTGTCGCTTAAAATCTATGTATTTACTAGTTGTTTTTCTAGTTGCTTCATCAACTACACAAAGATGTTAAAACCCCCTAAAGTGATCGGTGGAATTGTGTATTTCTCCTTTTTGGATCTGTTATTTTTGCCTCATGTATTTTGAACTTTGGTACTAGATTCATATACATTTATGATTGTTAGGTGTTTTTTTTGACAAATTAACCATTTTATAACTAAAACATGACTCTATGTTTTGTAACACCTCCAAATCTATTTAATCTGATCTGAAAATAGCCACTACAGCCTATTCATATTTTATTTACATTGTATTTTTCATTGACTTACTTTCAATGTGTTTGTATCTTTATACATCAAGTATATCCCTTGTAGGTAGCACATAGCTGTGTCTTGCTTTATTATCTATTCTGACAATGTCTACCTTATAATTGGAATGTTTAGTATATTACCATTTATGTAATTAATGTAATTATGATAAATTTGGATTAAGTGTAGCATTTTATTACTGGCTTCTGTAAAACCTTACATTTCTGTTTCTCTGTTCCTTTTTTTCTGCCTTTTTGGGAATTATTTAAATTTGTCTTTTTGCTTTTTTAGAGTTTCGGTTTAAGCCATCAATTGGCTGTTTAACTATTCTTCTTTACATTGCACTTTAGTGACTGCTCTAGAGAAAACAATGTGCATCTTTAACTCTCCACAGTTCACTTAGAGTTAACATACCACTTCCCATAACATGTACAAACATTGCAACCTTATGTTAATTTATCATAAGTTTCATCTCTTACTCTACAGTTGTCATACATTCAGAAGACAATATTTTACTTAATCATATGGACCTTAAATTAAAAGGAAAAAAGTCATATTTTATTATGCAGGATTTCTTTTCATGTACTTCTGTTGGCAATAAATTTCCTTCATTTCTTTACTTGAAATTTTTTTTAAATCATTTTAATATATTCACATTTAACCCCCCAAATATATCCATGTTTAAATATCTGGAATCTGTGAATATGTTACCATTAAAAAGAAAGGCCAGGCACGGTGGCTCATGCCTGTAATCCCAGTACTTTGGGAGGCCTAGATGGTGGATCACCTGAGGTCAGGAGTTCAAGACCAGCCTGGTTAACATGGTGAAACCCTGACTCTACAAAAATGCAAAAATTAGCTGGGCATGATGGCAAGTGCCTGTACTCCCAGCTACTTGGGAGGCTGAGGCAGGAGAATCCCTTGAACCTGGAAGGTGGACGTTGCAGTGAGCTAAGATTGTGCCAGTGCACTCCATCCTGGGTGACAGAGTGAGACTACATCTCAAAAAAAAAAAAAAAAAAAAAGTAAAAAAGAACCTTAGACAAACTAAATTTGACAGAGTTTAATTGAGCAAGAAAAAGGATTCATGCACAAGGTAACAGCACGAAAGCAGTTTAGAGAGTTCTACTGCAAAATGTGGGCAGGGAATATTTATAGCCAGAAAACAGAAGTGACATTCAGAAATAGCCTACTTGGTTACAGTTCAGTGTTTGCCTTAGTTTAACATGTTTTGCTGGTTTGCAGCCTGTGATTGGCTGAAAGCTTGGCTGCTATGATTGGCTGCAACACAGCTGCATGTTGTAAGAATTTACTTAGAAGTTGTTAGGTTGCAGTTGGTTCACGTATAATTTAGATTACAGTTAATTACATACATAGACTAGTTTCAGGCCAAATCTCATTTAATTTAACAATTCTTCTCTTTTGCTCAGTCACTCACTTTTGAGAGATTGACCAAAACCTTGGCCACTGACACTCCTTTCAGTCACCTTCATAATGGATTATTTGATGTCTGCATAAAATTAACAATTCGTAGTATGAAAATACTTGAATGATTATGTTTCCTCATGTTTTTGTTACTCTAACTGTAACGAGATCTTTTGATGTACAACAATGGCTACATATGAGCATTTGAGATTCTTAAGGGATATAACACATGAGGGAGGCCGCTATAATGGCTATCAGGAAGATAATATAAAGAAACTGAAGTATGCTATTTAACAGGAATCTCCACGAACCAAACTCATCAGAACAAACAATTCAAAATTCAGGCAATAAAGACTGTTCAGCAGTATTTAAGTCTTGCTGGTCATAGTCTGTGTTTGGGGTGAAGTGGCAATTAAGAACCATAGTTTGCTGTAAAATGGTCTGATTTAAACAGGTATCTATTTTAGTAGTTAGCCTGGTAATATCAGTCATAGTAATCTGGAGATGATTAAATGAAACATAGAGACGAGAAAATCTTAGACTAGAAAGGGTTGCCATCCACCATTCAGTATGCCTGCAAACCAGCTGTTAGCTACTTCCATAAACACATCATGTATTTCTTTCCCATGAGAAATGTCCCTGGTGCATTTGGTGGCAGTGTCTACATGAACAGCAGTGTTGGCTACCTTTTAAATTAAGCTTTCCATAGTAGTAAAACCAGGGGAGAGATAAGCACAGCATTCAATGGGATATCAGTATATTTACATGTTATCTGGTTGGGTAGAAGCTTTGCATAGAACCATATGCAAGGTACCAACATAAGACAAGAAGAGATCTAAAACTGTAGGGTGTTCCATTAAGTGTTTTTGCTGAACATGATATGTTTTATCCACCTTCAGGAAAGTGGCTTCTACCCATTTGAACCCTGAGAAATATAATTGGCTACAAATTTCAAAATTTTTTCCCAATTTATGGATTACCTTCAAGTTCCATATGTCTGGCACCATCTACACCAAGAATGAGCATCCAGGAACCTCATTAGAAACTTTTCTCAATGTAAACTAATTTATCTTCATTCCATTTTAAAGTTAGTGGTAATTTTGGTTACTGATCACTTTGGCCTTTGATTATGGAAGGTATTATGGAAACTTTCAGAGAAAGCTATTTGGAAGACAAGAGTGAGCCAGGCCAATTAGCAACATATGAACCAGCAAGGTGGCAGAACACAGTAAGCAAATTCTCCTCAGACCCAATAAATCTGCAGGCCCCCAGGAGCTGGAAAAGAGGGCCACCTGATGGCATGTGAGCAGAAGCTAGTTACATTTTATCACCCATAAACCTACACAGCTCCTGAGCCAGGTCCAGTGAGTAATTTATTTTCTGTGTGTGGTCCCTTTATAGCATGCTGGAAGGATGCATAACCGCATTCAGTGGAACGAGACCTTACTGGATTTAGTCCAGTGACATCATACAAGCAAATATTTGTACCCACCTAAGTGATACCCAGGTCTTGAGTATGCAATGCCTGGAAGCTCAATATACCTTTTGTAGGCATCTCTTGAATAGTTTTTTTTAATATTTGGTAGCCATTCTGTTATTAACTGGAAAGATTAGAGTACTGTTTTTAAAAAGAATAGAAGATCAAGTGGCAGTGATGTCTCAAGTATCAGTTTCCACTCCTCCTTTGAGGTTTTAGCATGACTGTCACTGGTAACACAGGCAGTGGCATTGGTGGAATTGTTTGCTGATTTGGTGGCATTAGCTCCAAATTTAACAGTTGTTCTGATTTCTTACTAGAGCATAAGCTTTTGCTAAAGTCATCCACAAATTACAGTTCATGGATTTTCCTGTAAAGAAAGGGAAGGATTAGGATGGCAGAAATAGGAAAAAGAGGAAAAACGATAAGGTTTTTGGTTTTCATGATGTCAGAAAAGTCTTGATCCACGACCTTAGGGTAGCTGTCAATGTCTGGGATCCCATTTGCTTAAAGTTTCCCTGGCTAGGTTTACCTTCAAGTCTCAAACAGATATACATTTCCAGGAATTTGGAGGGGACCTTTTGAGTTCTAAGATGTGAACCCAAAGTTTAAGCCTTTGATATTGTACTGAAGTGTGGGTGGCAAGAAGAACTTGGTATGATCTCTTCCAATGGGGAGGGGACCATGGCTTCAATGAGGTCTCTGATGTTGTTTTCAGAAGATCCAATCTCCAGGTTCTAGATTTTGAAAGGTTTGGTTGTTCTCACTCTGTGGGTTATGGATGACTTCCTTTACCTGGTAAAAATACACTTATGCATAATGCATTAAAGCCTGCAGTATTTAGTCATATCAGAGTTTAGGAGACTGGAGAATACACGAGGTTCTACTATTAAGGGCATATGCCTTCCAGGAACTATTTCAGAAGAGGTCTATTGATGTTTTCCATTGGAGGTAGATCTGATTACCATTAAAGCCAAGGTAATATCTTTGGTCACTGCAATCAAATTGATTCAGTTAACTTTGCCAATTTCAGCTGTAAAATGCCATTTGTCTTTTGATCTTTCCAGAAGACTAAGGGCAATAGGGACAATGGTGATGCCATTGTGTGCATAAGCTGATTCAACTGCTTTCTCAATTGTCCACTGAAATAGATTCCTCTGTGCTGGAGATTTCTTCAGGGATGGCCCATAAAGGAAATATATTCTTAATAACTTCTTAGCTACCATCATAAGATCAGCTTTCCCAAATGGGAAACCTTCTATTCAACCAGATAACATGTAAATATACTGATATCCCACTGAAAATGACAAGTGAATAAAGTCCGATAGTGAAAATACACCACCTGAAGTTTTTATTGTTTTTACAGGATTATGAGTTTGACAAACCAAACATTGGTTTTAAACCACTTTATCAATTTGATAACAGTTACCACACCAGTATTTGTTCATAATTTGTATCATTCTGTCTGTTTCATGATGAGTTGTAGAGTGAAGAGTTTTGTGGAGTGCAGAATTTTTAACAGTGGAAGCTTCAAGGACTCAGGAAGTACGTGAAGGAAATACCAGGCACCCATCTGTGAACTCTTTGAGTTCACGTTTAACACTGAATTTACATCCTTTCAGATACCAAGTTTGTTTTTCCAAATCAGGTGCATTTTACTGTCAAATAGGTAACCATAGGGGAGTTGACTTGGATGAATCTTATAGAGTTTATTCAAATTGTATATCCTAACAGTTTCAGCACTAGCTGATATAGCAGAGAAATCTGCCAGGGAGTTCCTTTGATATTCAGGTTTAGCTTTACAGGTATGTGCTTCAATTTTAATAATGGCAGTTTTTGACAAGAGGATAGCAAAAAAGGAGTGCATTTTCTTGGAGACTTTGATGGAGGGGGCTCCCACTAGAAATAAGAAACCTTCTTTGTCTTTATAACATGTCAAAATCATGGACTACTCCAAAAGCATATAACTAACTGTATAAATATTTACTGACTTGTCTTTATCTATATGTACAAGCTCAGAAGAAACTGAGTTAAATTGGGAAAGTTATCTTCTCCATTAACTCATTTCACGTGATAAGGTTATACCCTGCGTAGAATTTTCTGAGTTTTATAATAAGACCCATCAACCAAAAGTATCGACTCAGGACTATCAAAGGGATTATCTCACTTATGAATATAAGGAGCCACTGTTTCTAACACTACACTCACAATTGTGGTCTTCACTTGAATGAGGCAGAGGAAGCAGAGTAGCAGGGTTAAGTAAGTTGCAGCATTTTAGATAGAGGTTAGAAAGAGACAGGAAAAGAATTCCATAAGATATTAGTCTACTTGCTGACAAATGACTGGAATTCAGTACATATTTTTTGCAGTGTGCAAGACTTGCAAATAAAGCTCATGTCCTAAAAGTGGCTCAGATGAAACTACCAATCTGGCGGCTGCTGCTCCTGCTTTTAAACAATTAGAATATGCCTTAGCAACTGAGTCCAATCGCAGGCTATCATATGTGCTTGACCTCTGTTTTCCCTCATGTTTTGGGTAAGTTCTCCTAATACCTGAATGTTATTTTCAGGAATGAACAGGGTGAAAAGTTTTAGCATACTTTGGAAGTCCTAAAACTGAAGGCTGTTGTAAGGTTATTTTCTTTTGCAGAAAAGCCTGCTCATGGCTGTTTTCTCAACGTAAAGGCTCTGACACTGAGTTTCTAGTAAGCGAATCCAATGGAGAGGGCATTAGGGAAAAATGTGGGACCCAGCACCTGCAGTGTTCTGCAGGCCCGAGAAAGCTTCTTATTGCTTTGTTGACTGTGGGCCAGGAAAAGCTTTGAAAAGTTTTTTTTCTCAGGCAAGAGGAGAATTGCTTCAACACTCAGGCTATGTCCTACAGAGTGAGCATTTTTTTCCATTAAAAACAGAAGTTTTTCCATTAAAACATTGTGACTCGTATGAGATCAGCAAGTGGCTATAAAAAGGATATTGAATTTTTTCCCGTCTTCTTAAGAATAGTCTTGGTTATTTCGGATTCTTTGCTTTTATGTACCTATTTTTTAAAGTAACTTTTCAAAATCCCACAAAAATACAGTTAAGGTATTGATTTAGATTTTCTCTCAATACATTTAGTACTTTTGCCATAGGACTCTTGAATATAGTTTCACAGACTTATTACTCAATAGTGAATAGTTTTTGATACAATTTTAAGTGATAACTTAAATGTTTTAAAACTTTCTGCTTCTTACTGATATTTAGAATACAATAAATGAATTTACAATGATGTTTATTTCTAAAAACCCTGTTCAGTTTCTTTTTATTGTAGTAATTTAACTGTATAAGCTGGGCGCGGTGGCAGATTGCCTGAGCTCAAGAGTTCTAGACCAGCTTGGGCAACAGGGGGAGACCCTGTCTCTACAAAAAATATAAAAATTAGCCAGGCATGGTGGTGCATGCCGGTAGTCCCAGCTATTTAGGGGGCTGAGGCAGGGTGATGGCTTGAGCTTGGGAGGTTGAAGCTACAGTGAGCTGTGATCATGCCACTACACTCCAGCCTGGGTGATGAAGCAAAACTCTATTAAAAATAAAATAAGATAAAATAAAATGAAAAGTCATTTAACTGTATATTTGTTTGAATTTTTACATACATATCAAGAATAATAGTGTTGTTTAGTTCCCTCCAATACGTATGGTTGCTTGATTGAGCTGACTAAAAACTTCAGTGCAATATTGTGGAGAGGAGGCGAAAGACATGAGACTGATTACAGAGGGAATGCTTTCAACATTTCACTGTTTAATATTAAGTTTGATATACCTTTTCACAGACATCCATTATTAATTTAAGGATAATGTCAATCCTTATTGCCAAAATTTTTTTCATATCTTGAGATGAGTATATGACTTGTATTTTAATCAGTTAATACAATGAATTGTATTTATCAATTTTCTAAAATTAAGCAAATCTTACACACCTGAAATAAACCTAACTTTATAATGATGTATTAACCATTTGTATATTGCTATACATACGTTTTTATTTTTTACCAGGCATCTTTTATTATTGAGTTCTAGTTTAATTTAGTTGAAATCAGAGAATACCTTTCTTTTTTCTGTTTTAAAAATAATTTTTTTTTAAATTTTACTTTAAGTTCTGGGGTACATGTGCAGAGCATGCAGGATTGCTACATTGGTATATACATGCCATGGTGGTTTGCTGCCTCCATCCCCCTGTCACCTACATTAGGTATTTCTCCTAATGTTATCCCTCCCCAATCTCCCCACCCCCTGCTATCCTTCCCCTAGCTCCTCACCCCACAACAGACCATAGTGTGTGATGTTCCCCTCCCTGTGTCCAGGTATTCTCATTGTTTAACACCCACTTATGTGTGAGAACATGCGATGTCTGGTTTTCTGTTCTTGTGTCAGTTTGCTGAGAATGATGGTTTCCAGATTCATCCGTGTCCCTGCAAAGGACATGAACTCATCCTTTTTTATGACTGCATAGTATTCCATGGTGTATATGTGCCACATTTTATTCTTTTGATTTCATTTGATTTGTTTGATATTGCAGACTATAATTTATCTCAGTGAATCTTCGGTGTTCCATTGTTGTTTGTATCAATTAGGTCAAGTTAGTTGATTATGTTTTTTTTCATATGTTCCATATCCCCTTTTTTTTCCCATCTGCCTTTCCTATAAACTACTGAGAACAGAGTTTTGAAATATCTACTAACTGTAAATCTGCCTTTCAGTTCTACCAGTTTTTGTTTCATGTGTTTTGAGTTCTGTTATTAGGTGCATATATATTTCATGGATTGGCCCCTTTCTTCTTATAAAATATCTGAGTCCTTAGTAAAATTTCTTGTTCTGAAATCCACTTTGTTGGCTATTATTGCAGCTAATTCTGCATTTATTTGACTAGCTTTTGAGTGATATATATTTTCACACCTTACCTGAAACTTCTATTTGTATTTCACATGGTTTTCTTGTGGTCAGCGTATAGTAGGGTCTTAATTTTTCATCCAACTAACAATGTGTGACTTTTAAGTTCATTTTATCAAATTCTATTTAACAATGGACATAATTTGGTTTAAATCTATTTTTGTTTTCTATTTGTTTTCTCTATTTTTCTTTTGTGTTACTTTCTTTTGAATTAGTTAATAATTTTTTTAATTTTAAAATTTAATTTTATCTCCTCCTATTAGCTTACCAAATATGTTTTTTAAATGTTTTTCTTTGCTGCTGTTGCTGTCTCTCTAGGATTTACAGCATAGATATTTTACAACATGCATCTTTAACTCCAGGGTTTACAAGATAATATTATACCATTTCAAAAATAGTGTAAAAAAGTTAAAACAGCATATGCTCATTTTCTTTGTTGTCCCTTACACTACTGTCACACAATTCCCCTTTTTATGTGCTATTAACCTGAAATACATTACTATCATTGTGCTTTTAACAGTGATATTTTAAAGAACTACAAGATGAAAATAGTATTTTATATTTACCCATATGTTTACCATTTCTGTTCACCTCAATTTATTTCATTGTGTAAACTTGAATTTCCATATACATTATTTTCTTCTGTCTAAAGAAATTCCTTAAGGTCTGCTGGCAGTGCATTCTTTCAGCTTTGTTTTATTAAAATGTTTCTATTTTGCTTCTAATTTTAAATATTTTTATTGTTAGTTAACATCTTCTTAGTTTAGTTTTATTTTTGTTACTTAAAATATGTGCATTTGTTTTCTTCTGGCTTGCACAAACTGACACAAAGCCGGAAGTCATTCTTACAAGTGTTCCTTTGTACATATGTTTTCTCTAACTGTTTTTAAGATGTTATCTTTTTCACTGCTTGTCAGTAATGTCATTCATGTGTTTTAGGCATAATTTAAAAAAATCTTTACACAGATTAAAATTTGTTGAACATCTTGGGTCTTCAGATTTATAATAACCACCTTCAGCAGGCGTCATCATAGTCTGAAATCCACCAGTTTTTATTGCTCTCTATCAAAGAGACAATGACTTTTTCTAAACCTGTGTTTAAATCTTCTCTAGCAGTATCTGAAATTTATATCTTATTTTCTGTGGTTCACATGCTTGTTGATTATTATCTTGGTATGCTATATCATGGTAGTATGGTGTAATCTTTCGGGGAATCTAGATTTTTCTCTAACATAGCATCTTTTCCACTTTCTCATTATATGCCTATAAACTCACTTGTACACATTATGTGTCTTCAGTTTCTTTATGTTTTCATTTCTAGGCACTCATATTTATCACCTACCTAATTTCCTGCAGTCTGTCTTCACTTTCTGGTGTCTATTTTCTAACTGGTGCGTCTTCCCTGTATTGCTGCTGTCTACGTTATTTGTCTACTATTTCATAGAGAAGGGACTAAATTTGCTCTTTATGTCTTTACTGTTCATGGAATGTGATTCGGTAGTAATACCTGCTTCTAACCCTAAATGATCCTTAGTTTCTTCTGATAAAAGTAATCACATTGAAGTAGAACTTCCTTTATGTCCTAATAAAACTAGCATTATCCACGTTAAGATTCTCCAATACCATCAGCATCATTAAATGCCTCAATTTCTGGAATTTTGTCATATTTAACAAGACCTGATAAAACATGGCCACTGATGTCCAGATTTCAAATAATGCAATTACCATAAACTATGTTAAAAAATGAACTTTCAGATTTTCCCTTTTTCCATTCTTACGTTCTCCGTGCGTTGTCTCCTTTAACTCTAGGCTTTTTCTGCCATTACCGTTGGTGCTGGGGCTGAGACTGCCAGAATGCTTCTGTTGCTACCACCTTTGGTTTGTTTGTGTGGAATCATAACTTGTCCTCAATGTACAGCAGAGAATGTGAGGGGATGCTCAGGGAGCTATCAGAAATAAACACTCAGTGGATATTAAAATGGTGTCATAGCTTCTGTCATATTCTTTCTCTCTTTTACTTTTGGGATTCCAAATAAGCGTGTGTTCTTTCTTCTACCTATATCATCTAGGTTTGTGACTTTCACTTCTGTATTTTTTGTATTTTTGCATATTTGTGCTCATCAATTTCTTCTGATTAATCTACCAGTTCTCCAATTCCCTCTCTAACTGTGTCTAATCTATTACTGAACCCATCTGTAAAGTTCTTTATTATGTTTTTCAGTTCTGGAATTACTGTCACCCACAATTTTCCGTCCTTTTCTTTCTCTTTCTTCTCTTCTCCTTCTCCTTCTCCTTCTCCTTCTCCTTCTCCTTCTTCTTCTTTTTTGTTTCAGACAGTCTCACTCTGTTGTCCAGGCTGGAGTGTGGAGTGCAGTGGCACTATCTTAGCTCAATGCAACCTGTACCTCTCAGGTTCAAGCAATTCTCCTGCCTCACCTTCCTGAGTAGCTGGTACTACAGACACGTGCCACCACACCTGGATAAATTTTGTATTTTTAATAGAGATGGGGTTTTGTCAGGTTGACCAGACAGGTCTCGAACTCTCAATCTCAGGTGATCTGCCTGCCTTGGCCTTTCAAAGTGCTGGGATTACAAGTGTGAGCCACTGCACCTGGCCTAATGTTTGTACTGTTAGTAGATATGGGGTTCTCTCATGTTGGCTGGGCTGGTCTCAAACTCCTGGCCTCAAGTGATCCTGCCTTGGCTTCCCAAAGTGCTAAGATTACAGGTGTGAGACACCATACCTGGCCCCTCCCCCAATCTTCTAATTTCCTTTTGGTAATTTGTAATTTTCATACAAAAATTTCGAGCTCATTTTATTCCCCTTTAACATTTTATGCATATTTACAATGCATGGACTCAATGTATATCTGTTTTTGTTTTCTTTCATTTGTGCTGATTCTCACTCATAGTGTACTTTTTCTTATATGTTTGGATACTGTTAATTATGTGTTGAACATTATACTTTAAAAGTTTTTAATGGAAATACTTTGGGGTTTAATAAGATAGTATCTTCCTTCAAAGAAAATATTATTTACTTCTGCCTGATTCCTGGAAGTGAGAGCAGTCTAGGATCACCTTCATCCCAGTTCAGAACTTGAAGTTTTCTTATTTACTTGGATTAAGCTAGGCTGCAGTTTGTTCAAGTGCTTTTTACTATTGCCCTATCCTTACTTGTAGGGTTCAGGCTTCCAGGTATTCAGCTCATAGTCATAGGTGGTTTTTATGGATCAACTCCAACTTCTGATCCTTTGCTCCTATGAAACCACCAAAAGTTCAAATCAAACTTTCGGTTGCCTCTTAAAAAAACTGCAAATTCTTTCAGTGTCAAAGTGGTCCTAAGTGCTAGGCTTAAATTTTAAAGTGTCTATCCTTTCGTTGGCCCAGTAATTTCTCTCTACCTTATTAGAAGAAAGAAACTTTAATCCAGTTGTTTTGCCATTAGAAATACTGGCCCATATTACTTAGCTTCCACTACTGGAAATAATATCTAGATTTATTCACTGCTATAAAAAGTCTAAACTTATTTTAAATTTAAATAAGCATGCTAATAAGCCTTTCAATGGCAAGTTTCTACTTCAGAATTCTAGTTTTAAAATAGTTAAAGCATGGAATCCTGCCATAAATTTGTAGCATACATTTTTTTTTTTTAAAAAGGCAACAAGGTCTTCAATTTCTTATTAGGTTTACTTTGATTTGGTCTCATTGGATTTACCTACAGGACCAATGGATCCTTTGATAAGGATTTAAGATAGAATAAGTAAAACTAATAAATAAAAATTTTTATTACCCTTGCAATCACATTATGCATTTTGTCTGAATTCAGAATAGCCAAAAACAGGCCAAATTGCCCCTATTCCTAATGCCATAATTTTCTTTTAAAAGAAAAATGCGTAGGAAAAAAAAAAAAACAACGTTCTACCACGTGTGCATGGCATCTTGAGTAAAGGAGGCATTGAGAACACATTCTTTAAATGACCTTTCTGTTCCATGCTCTTTGTTTCATGGCCATGTACTGTAGTACAGCTGTTAATATGTGAGAGGTATGCCCCATTTCCTTTTGTGAAAAACTAGAAAGGGTTACTGTGAAGGAAAAGGTGAGAAAGGAAGAAATCAACATGGCACTCTGAGGGTGAATTCTCAAGCAGATCAATTTTAGAAGAAATACATATAGGAGTTACAGAAATGGAAAATGATTCTTTACAATGTATTCATATCTTTACTGCTAATGAATATGAGTTTTTCTGAGGTAATAAAAATCTAAAATTAGATTGTGGGGGTGGTTGCACAACTCTGTGAATATTCTAAAAACATTAAATTACACATTTTAAAGGGTTGTATTTTATGTTGCATGACATATATCTCAATAAAGCCATTTTAAAAAATATTTTCATATCTGTATATGTCTTAGGATTCTTTAAGTATCTTAATTTAAATGCCAAGAATTTAGAGACTATAAAATCTGCATAGGAAGATGACTAAGAACATAATCCTTAGATTCTGAAAAATATTTAGGTTTAAATTTTGGTTTTATATTATTATCTGTCTGATCAAAAGTCAGTTACTTAACATTATTGGGCTTCTGTTTTCTCAAATAGTATGAGAATAACACTACTTGTTAAGAAGCAGGGATCCAGACAGGATTATTGTTCAAGTGATATGTTGTGGGAATGCCCTCAGGTACAGGGGCGTGAAGGCAGTAGAATAGGAGAAAGAAAAGAAGCTAGTGAGAGTGCAGTCTCAGCTGGAGAGTAGCATTAGTCTGCTGCCCTGAGAAGTCAGCCAGTCACTGGCCAAAATCTGAAAGAGACAGTCCTCCAGTCTGGTGGCTGTTAGCCTTTTAGTGATCATCACTCATTGCTACTGGGAATAAACACACTTGCCAGTGAAGGGAGTCTGTGATGGGCACCAGCTGCATCTACTACTTACTCCTCCCCCATGGTATTGTAGGAGTAATGCAAGGCAATGCATAATAGACATTGACTGCAAAGGGCTGCACGGTGTCTGGAATATAAGAAGCACTATATACATAGTAGCTATTCATGTAGGGCACACAATATCAAACACCCAAACAATGAAATAAACCAATTATATATGTTGTATAATACCACTCATCAAGAAAATCTTACTGTACATGTTGCCTCCTCATCAAATGTAAACATGTGTCTTAATGAGCGTCCTTCATGATGAGGTTGTAAAGGGGTAACTTTCAGTGGGCTTGTCCAACCTGAAAACACAAAAAAGTGACTGATTTTGGTTAAAAGCACAGTAAAAGTGCTTTTTCAACAGAAGTATTTACTATTAGAAGCTAGACTGTGTGATCTTAATTCATTTTTTAATGGATGATTTAGTAACTTTTCTGGAACTTTTAGCTGTGAGAACAGAATAGCTGTGGAATTTCTGTAAGAGGCTAATTGTAATAGTGCAGGATCACTTACTATTTCTTACTTATTACTGGAAGATACCTGTTGGGTACTATCCATCTATGTCTGAGAACATAGACATGTTGGGGATGGTGGTAACACAAGGTGAGTCTGGTTACTATGCACATAATTCATATAAGGATAGATTAGAAGTTCTAGAATCTAGCAAATGTGAAAAGCAGCCTTTGAAAATATTTAGTATACTGTAATTGGAAGCCAATGGGTATATATTTTTCATCTTTACATATAGATGAAAAACAGGGCTCCTGGTTTTGAGGCGCCTGTGAGCAAATGGAAAGTACAAACATAGTAGCTAATTTCAACACAGTGTGGCAATACAACAATAGCTGAGCTCAGAGTGCCGTGCGGGTGCATAGGAAGGACACCTAAGAATACCTAGTTCAACCAGGTTGTCAGGCATTAGGGACATCTCCCCGAAGATGACACCTGATCTAATCTAGACAATTAAGTAGAACTTAGATGAAAGAAGAGATGTAGAGAAAGGGTAGTTATTCCAGGAAGGGAAATAATATGTGCAGTGGTAGGCCTGCTCTGTAACAGCATCTTAATGTGTATAAAAATCAAAAAAATGTTACTTATAGCAGATTGTAAAATGATAGATAGGAAATGGTACAAGATAAGCAAGTGCAATAGTCTAAGGTCAGGGCATGAAAACCTCAGACGTAACCTGCAGATGAATTGCCCTTGAAGGGTTTTAATAGGAGAGATTGATTACTTTGGTTAGGGCAGGTGACTAGCATAGGTGAAGATAATTGCAGTGCCTCTGGTAGTTTCCAAAGAGATCATTTCTGCTACCCCATGGGGGCTTCTGACTTGGTTCACTACTTCATAGTTTTGTTCCATGAATTAATCCAACTTGGCAAAATGTAAATTTAGAAGTTAAAATTTGAGATCAGGATGGACAGCACCGAGATGTTGAAGAATGAGAGAGATGCATTTTGAGAGGTGCCTAGGGCAGGACAGGTGCTCCACGGCCATCTGTGGATGCCACTCAGGTGGAGCACCATCACAGATGTCGCCTATTTAATACTATATATATTATATCATATGTATAATTATATACATTATTTGATAGATGGCATATAATATATGTATAATGTATATCCTTACTTGCTTGGGTTCCAGAGTGACCTTCATGAGTTATTCAACACATCTGAGCCTCATTTTCCTCATCTTTAATGACTATTGTCAGAGTTATAAAGACGATAATTAATAAATACAAAGAAATAAGCAAACTATGGCATGTAGTTTAAGTGCTCAACATGTTTAAAATGAACAACTAGTAGCTGTAATATCGTTTAGTGCTAATGTAGTAATATCATTTCATGATGATGATCATGATGAGGATTGATGATGACAATTCAGCCAATATTTGACTGAGAAACTCAGGAAAGAATCTGCAATGGGGATTTGCAAAGGAGGAAGAGAGAACAAGTGGATGCTGGATAGTCTGTGTGTTTAGAAGGGGCAGTTAGAGAGTAGAGTGTCAGCCGACCTCACTACACTATTGCTGATTTTGAAGCTTGAGGCAATCATATGAGAAGGATATGGGTAGCCTCTAGGAGCAGACAGTCTTCCCCCGCTGACAGTGAATGAGGAAACAAACACTTTAGATGGAAGAAACTGGATTCTGCAACAATCTGAAAGAGCTTGGAGGCTGATTTTTCCCCAGACCCTCTAGGTAAGAACCAAGATAACACCTTGATTTTGGCTTTATTTATTTATTTATTTTTGAGATGGAGTCTCACTCTGTTGCCCAGGCTGGAGTGCAGTGGTGTGATCTCGGCTCAATGCAACCTCCACCTCCTGGGTTCAAGCAATTCTCCTGCCTCAGCTTCCCGAGTAGCTGGGATTACAAGCGTGTACCACCATGTCCGGCTAATTTTTGTAATTTTAGTAGAAGACAGGGTTTCATCGTGTTGGCTAGGCTGATCTTGAACTCCCAACCTTAGATAATCCGCCTGCCTCAGCCTCCCAAAGTGCTGGGATTACAGGCATGAGCCACTGCACCTGGCCGATTTTCGCGTTATTATTGTCATAGATTCTAAACAGAAGACTCAGATGACGTTCCCGATTTCTGATCCACAAAACTGTGATTAATGGGTTTCACTTTAAGCTGCTAAGTTTGTGTGAATTTGTTACAGCAGCAAGAGAAAACTAATACAGGCACAGGTGAGAGGCCTAAGCAAAGGGAGAAATGGAATGCTGAATCCCATTATCGTTTCAGTTTTGAGAACCATGGGGATAATTCTGTCTGTGACACAGCTGGACAAAGGAAATTCTCTAGAAGCCTATCATGCCAAAAGCAACAGGATGGCATTTTGTGGTATCTATCTTATTTGGAGCCATTCAAACAACTGCTTTGAAAAAGGAGGAAATTAGGAAAACAATAAAAGTTGAATTCTAATATTAAGCCAGGCTAGAAGAAAGGACTCTGGACAATGAATTACACCTCAGAGTCTTCAAATTTAAGTCTCGGTGTGAGGATATCCTTTCCTCTGATTCAGTATCTACTACTTGCAAAACAAACAACCCTAAATCCCAGTGGCTTAACTCAACCATTTATTCTCTCCCAGGATTCAGAAGACAGTTGGGGTAATTCTTCTTCACATGGTGTCAGTTTCAATAGCTGCAAAGTTTGAAAAATGGCTTCACTCACATGGCTGGCAAGCTGGTATTGAATATTAGCTGGGGTATTAGGTGGGCATACTGGCAAGTGTCTTGTATTTGTTTCTGTGAGCATAGGTTGGTCTTTGATGGGATAGTGACTGAGATCCCAGAGAAGACTCTGAAGAGAACTAATCCCAATGTGCAGGTGCTTATCAGGTCTCCATTTGCACAATGCTTACTAACGTATAATTGGCCCAAGCTAGTTAAATGTCCAGGCCCAATGTCAATGTGGGAAGTAAACAGACCTAGTTTCCTGGTAAGAGTGGCAGGCATACACAGGAACAGGGTGAATTGTCGAGGATCACTTTTGGACCAGCTACCATTCATCTCTTCTTCATAACTCACCATCCCACTTCATCACTTTCATACCACAAAGCAAATGTCAAGTCTTCTGTCAAGGAAAGCACTATAGTATTTTCCTTACTTCTTAGGAATTTAAAATCTTTAAAACCATGATCATATTTTTATTGAGAAGGATTTGTGTGTAACCTATAAAATGATATGAGTTTGAGGGGGTGTGCCGTGAACGCTATTTTCCCATAGGCCCTGTTATTTTTATTATAAAATACCATAATGCTGTGCTTTTAAGGAATGTGAAAACTGTAATATAGGAGAAAAAAATCAAGAGCCATTCCATATATTTTGTCTTCTTATCCATGTATTTTCTATCGTCTACTGGTTGTAGATAGGTTTTCATAACACTGAAAATGCCCTTTGTTAATGGTCTTACTTGAGTTATCTTTCTTAATATAACTTAAGTAGATCATTTTTGTTGATTTTTAAAAGGACAACTTTAGGTTTACTTGCTTGTACCTGCTGTTTTTCTATTCTCTATTGTATTTACATGCACCAAATATCAGAGCTTCAAAATACATGAAATCAACATTGACAGCACTGAAGAGACAACGAGGCAGTGCTACAATAATTGTTGGATCCACTTTCAATAATAGAATGATCAGGCAAAGATCTATAAAGAAATAGAGAACTTGAACAACACTATAAAACAGTTTGACCTAACAGAACAATTCACCCAACAGCAGAATGTACATTTTCTCAAGTACACACAGGATATCCTCTAGAATACATTATATTTTAGGTCACAAAACACTTCTTCACAAATTTTAAAAGGTTAAAATTATGCAGTGTCTTTTCCAGTCAAAGTAAAACTAAAAATCAACAAATGAAGGGAAACTGGAAAATTAACAAATATATAGAAATTAAACATGATGCCACAAAGCAATCAAAGGATCAAAGAAGAAATCCCAAAGGAAATGGGAAATTATCTTAAGAAAAATGAAAATTAAAACAACAACATTTATGGAGAATGACCTCAGCAAGATGGCAGAGTAGGAAACTCTGAATGTCCTCTCCCCAATTAACAAACTGATTTAGCAATGATTCATGAATACATTACCTTTGTGAGAAATACAGAACTAAGTGAAAGGCTCCTGCACCTTGAAAGAATGCAAAACAGACTCGCTGAAGCTAATGAAGAGATTCGAGTGAGTTACCCTCTTGCAGATTCCCTGCCCCTGGTGCAATGCCAGATAATCAGGAAGAGATTTCCTAGCTCCCAGATTCACTCAGGGTTTTCTCCCCTTGATTGATTCACATGTTTATCACCCCAGCTTTTCCAAGGGGGCTCCCCAGAGGACTGGCTTCTCTCTTGCCAGTCCTGGAGCCCTGAGAGGGGTCTAGCACAATCGAATGACCCAAGAGCAAACAGAGATTGCATTCTGGACTGGTTGATAGCACAGATTCTCCCATATGCTCAGCACAGAGTAAGCAGATTTTTAAAAATCCTCACTCTCAGCCCCCTAAAAAAGTTGATTCATCCATGTGTCCAGTACCCCAGCTTCTCTGTATTTGCCTAAAGAACTAGTGTTTATGTTACCAGTTCTGGAACTCTGGTGAGTCCAACATAGTTTAACCCCTGAGGGAAGACAGAGAAGGCAGCCTTGGCTTGTAGATGCCACAGATCTAGATCTAGAGATAGCCACCATAGATCCAAGAGCTGAGCCAGGACTCCAGCTTTTCTGGGGTTGCCCCCCAAAACAGCATCTGTCTTATCAGTCATGAAACTCTGATGAATCTAGCACAGTTTAGTTGCCTATAGGATAAAGAAAATGGGAGTTTGGGCTAGTAGAAACCATAGCTCACCCCCTGCTCAGCATAGAGCAAGTGAAAAAAATCCCATCTGTCAGATTCCCTTGGGAAGGAAAAGAGTTGGCAGAGGTTCCCAAATCTCTGGCCAGGCTGATGGATTAAGGTCTTCTTTACAAGACCAGTTCATGAAGAATGGAAGAAGTGCCTGTTTTGTCTAATGTGCAGAAACCTACACAGAGAGTTAAGGAAAATGAAGAATCAGGCAAAGATTCCCCAGAAAAGGAAGAAGATAAATCTTCAGAAACCAATCCTAATAAAATAGAGTAAAATAATGAACCCGACATAGAACTGTCACAAAAATGCTCACCAAGGTCAAGAGAATCATAAATGAAGGAAAAGATAGCAATATATCATAGTAGGAGGATATTTTAGTACCTCACTTCTAATAATGAATAGAACATCTAGACAGAAGATCAATAAGGAAATAGAGAACTTGAATAACATATAGACCAAATAGACCTAATACACACAGAAATTTTGGTCATATGCTACAACATGGGCGAACCTGGAGGACATTATTGTAAGTGAAATAAGCCAATCACAAAAGACTAATACTATATGATTTCGCTTAAGTGAGGAACCTAAAGTAGTCAAATTCATAAATAACAGAAGATATAACAGCTGTTGCCAGGAGTTATGGGAAGGAGGGAAATAGGGGGTTGTTTAATGGGTAAAGAGTTTCAGTTTTGCAAGATGGAGTTAATCCTGGAGATGGATGGTGGTGATGTTTACACAATGTGAATATACTACTTCATACTAATTAACTATAAAGATGGTTCTGGTGAATGTCTGTTTCCCTTCCCCCTCTCCATTCAGGTACGTTGAAGCCTAACTCCCAATGTGATGTTATTTGGAGGTTAAGCCTTTGGGAGGTAATTGGCTTTAGATGAGCCAAAGAAGCTAAGACCTCCATGACGGCATTAGTGTTCCTTTAAGTAGAGGAAGAGATACTAGAGCTCTCTCTCTCAACTTCTCTCTCTGTCTCTGTCTCTCTGTCTCTCTCTCTCTGTCTCTTTCAGGACTCAGGGAGAAGGAAGCCTTCTATAAGGTATAAAGAAGGTCTTCACCAGCAACCAAATATACCAATTCCTTGATTCTTGGCTTCCCAGCCTCCAGAACTGTGAGAAACAAATATTTGTTTTTTCAGCCACCCAGTCTCTACTATTTTGTTATAGCAGTCTGACTTAATACAATGGTTTAAAAAAATAGAAAGACATATAAAGTGATATCAGTATTGATATCAGGAGGCCAAAGTGGAGGAAAATCAAGAGAGTGACAATAGACAAGCTCTATTTCTTCTGTGACAAGAAAGGCTGGACCATCTACTGCAATGGGGGTAGAGTTCTCTAAAGGATTTGAATGTAATTAGAATAAGTTTAGATTAGTTAATTGGTAGATGATAAAGAAAGGCAACTGGATAGAGAAAGGAAGTATTAAACCCAGTAAAAGGTCTAGACAAGTTTGGAATGGGGCAAGAAGAAATCAGCAATATAATATTTTATGATCTTTCTTTGATATTTGTGAAAGTCCACTGAAGAGCATATCAGTGTGTGATTTAATTAATTCTGAGATGTCATTCTTTATGAGAATGCATTAGAAATAATGTGTATTTAGGTTTGCTAAAACCTGAAAGTACCTATCATTTTCAATTAATGATTGTTTCCAGGATGTATAAAGTCATTGAAAGTCTAGGACAAATTATATTGAAGTCTGTCCCCAAATTGTAGGTATTACTTTTTGAAGCTCTTAATAGCTAATAATAATAGCTACTATTAATGAAATGTTTTAGCAGGGTTCAGAGATTTTGCTAAGCACTTTACAAGTCTTAATTCATTTGATTCTTACAAATGTAAAAAGAAGTACTATTTATTCCTGATTTATGTATGAAGAAACTGAAAATTTTAGACTTGTTAACAATCTGACATTCTTTATTTTAGGTATTTTTACATTAATTACATCAAATGGCCCTTACTATTATATTATGAATTGTTACTATTAGGTGAGTTTTACAAGTAAGGATACATAGGCATAAAGAGAATAGTAACTAGTCCTGGGTCATACAGCAACTGAGCTTTTGCTAGAGTTCAAGCCCAGACATTCTGAGTAAGTGCCTGTTCTCTGAGTTCCTCTGTTTTACTGATTCGGGCAGTGAAATACTTGGGACAGATGAGCTCTATACTTGGTTCTGACTTGTTGGTGCAGTCCGTTAACACCATTTTAGCCCTATATTAGCTTTGGTAAACCATTTCTTCAACCTATATTTTTGTGGAATAAGCTTTAAAAGTCTTCCTATAGCATTTGGCCTTTTCCTTTTCACAAGCAAACAAATGCTGATCTCTTTACATTCCTGCCTGCCAGACAGCTTTTATACAGGAAATAGTACCTATGGTTTTCCTTTGGAGGTGTTTCGCATCATTTTTTGGGCCAGGCCTGTGATTATTTAGAGCAGTTCTTACATAGAAACCCCATGGTGCAGATGTCAGTAAGGGGTCATCAATCCTGCCTCCATGGCTGTGGAGCTATTTATTCAGAGGTTGCTTCATTTCAGCTTCTGTTCTTATTGAAGTCAAAAAATTTACTTTCAAATACTTGAATTTTTCCCATTTTATTTCAGCCCTTAAAACTAACAGTTTCATAACCATCAGTGAATTAATTCTTTCAAGGGAGAGAGACAGATACGGAGGATTTCTATACAATTATCAAAGTGATACATAAATTCCCCTATGGTAAAAGATTATCCACATATCTATAATAAGTACTGTTATATACTTTGTGTTGATCACTTAATTAATATTTTTTTAAAGAAAAAATTTTGTTTTACAAATAAGTTTATAAGGTTTATCATTCCTTTGTTTCTTATAATCTGTAATTTAAAAAAAAAAACCTTTTTCAGATCATTGTAATTTTGTTAATTTAACTGTATACATACTAACTCTTATGTCCATGGTCTCTTCCCTCAAGTATTTAAAACGCATAAAATTCATGTCACTTCATTTACCTCCAAGTCTTGCTCTGATAGAAATGTCTGGTACTTCTCTGGAATTCCATCTCCTGTTCTGTTGCAGTTCTTCTGATAGAATTTTTTGCCTTTTTATTGTTGTTTGAAATCCTGTATCTGGTCTGGGAACTCGATGTTGAGGTTTCACATCACTAAAATCCACTAGGGTTGGTATGGTTCTGCCAATGCTAGGATTTAAATCAGCATCACCACCAGGACTCATAAACCCTGAACAGGAATCACGTAAGGTCACATCATCCCGAAGTGGAAATAATGGATAATGTGGCCCATATGGTGGAGGATAAGGATAATGTAAATGATAGTCTGGCAAGACTGAAGGGGGATAAGGGTGAAATTTAAGAAAAGCAGGGTTGCATTTCTTTTCAAATCTGCCATAGTTATGTCTGTTCTCAAGACCTTTCACAGAAGGCATGTTCATTTTTCTTAAGAGATCACAATAGTGTGGGTAATCTATATTCTCAACAGTTCCTGAAAGGATGGACCTTTTAGAGATACTTATCTTTCCAGGTGTGTTCTGAATCTCTACATCCATGGCCTTTCTCTTTAGAGTTTTTGGTTACTATAAAGTAAGTATTTCTGATAATTCTTTTATCTTTAACTATACAAACTCTATTTCCAATAACTAAAGATCTGAGTTAAACTAGTACAAAATTGACTCAGCTTTCTATATGTTAGCAGATAATTTTGTTTTCCTTTTTAAAGTAAACCTTTTCTTCCACCAAAGGAAGAATAGGGCAATGAAGGAACAGGACAGAAGGAGAAAAGAGCAGAGACCTCGTTGCTTGGCAACGACTAGAACTCTTAACACATTGAACCATTTATTATGTACATCATAATTTAATTCATTTGAAAACAAAAATAGCCTTGGTACTAATATTTCCATGATACTTTTCTCCCCAGTGCTCAGGAAAGCTGTGTTCACTTATTTTAAAATTTTTCCATAAGTTAGTATTTTGTGGGTATAAAATTTATTTAAGGAGTGTAAATAAAGCAGAGAATTCAGTGACAATATATTTTCCAAAAGTATATATGTGACTACAATTAAGTATTTATAGATATAATACTTGCTGTCTAAATAAATGTAAATCTAAATGCACTGTACAATATAAACATGTATTACACTAAAGTCAAATTGATATATTTAATTTTTAAGATAAACAGAAAATTATAGTGAAAGTAAAGGTACATCTTTTACATGCCCTAAATTACCTTTACTTCCCTTAAATTTACCATGTTGTCCAGAGTAAGAAGAGTAAGAGTTTTAAACTCATTTTAGGAAACCACAATAGGGTATCAGCTGTCTACACACAAAATATCATCTAAATCACTAATACACTGGTGCACTTAAAAGCTCGTTTACCTGGATAATTTCATCTTGCATGAACTTCTATAAGAGGAAATCCAAATATTAGAATTTGGGGTAAAAGGTCACATCATCCTTACTGCAGCAAACATGTTAAAAGAGGCAAGATTCTAGCTTTGAAGAGTCAGGCACGTAATTGTTAATCAGGCCAACTGTCAAGGGTGGTGATATCTTTGGTATCATCAGAATGCCTATACCCCACTGAAAGTCTTTAAAATTTTGAGATATATTATTAAACAAGTGGGGAGATTAAATTAGGTGGTTAGCCTGTTAGTTTGAAATCCCTCATCCAGATCATAGCATATTAAGTGACAGTTTTTAGTTCACCCATTATAACTCATTTTTTCATATCAAAAGTGATAACTGACTTGTAATTAAGCATTGTATATTTAGTTGCTCAAACTTCATTCTTCAATGTATTTGCACCAACTGCTTAAGATTTATTTCTGTCACAGCTCTGCTCCCATTAAGCCCATTAAGTAAATCCTTCCAGCAGCAGAAAAACAGAGGCAGGTGTCTCTTTCAATTCCTCTAAAACAAATTCTTGCTATAAATGGCCTCTTAGGCTGTGTATAGGACAATAATAATCCCCATAAGTTTGTACTTAGAATAGATCCTTTATAAAAGACAGATTAACAAGAGAAAAATGTAAGTTTATTAATCTATTTCATTTATATCTGAGGAACACCCCAAGAATGAGAAGTTCTCAAAGAAGTGTCCTTGAATTCCAGCTTCTATAGCATCTTCAACAAAGACTAGGAAATTTTCAGAGATGTGAGAAAGGAAAAGGACTTTGAGTCTCTACAGGCAGCAACTCGGACTAAGCAAACAAATCACAGGCAAAAGACAGTTAAAAAAAAAAAAAAAAAAAAAAAATTGGCTGGGCGCAATGGCTCACGCCGGTAATCCCAGCATTTTGGAAGGCCAAGGTGGGTAGATCATGAAGTTAGGAGTTCAAGACCAGCCTAGCCAAGATAGTGAAACCCCGTCTGTATTAAAAATACAAAAATTAGCCTAGCATGGTGGTGGCCACCTGTAATCCCAACTACTCCAGAGGCTGAGGCAGAGAATCACTTTAACCCGGGAGGTGGAGGTTGCAGTGAGCCGAGATTGTGCCTCTGCACTCCAGCCTAGGCGACAAAGCGAGACTCCATCTCAAAGAAAAAAAAAGTTAATATTAATTTCTCTGATATTATTTCATGGCTATTGAGGGTCTGAAGCTGTCTTCAGTGGTTAATCTTTGTTTTCCCTGGTAAAGGAGCGGGGCAGGATAACTTTTGTCTTTCTAAATCTATGTCTTGCTTCTAGGTAAAAAGAGGCAAGGTGGACAGCTCTCCTGCATCTGCTGCTGCTTGTCTTCAGCGCAGCAATCCTTCATACAGGGGAAGGTACATTCTGGTTTCCCCCACAGGATAGATGGTTTTGTATATTTTGCGGAATTTAGGTGATACTATAAGATGATCTTCCAGTCTGAGTATTTTAGAAAGTAAATTTCATCTATGGTCGTTTCCTCGTTCTTCCATCAAGCTTCTTTCTTAGGCTAAAGGCCTTACCTTTAATTCCTTCTAAATGTGTATTGCATTTATTTCCTAAGTAAGTTTCACACATCCACACAATACTAGCTGCTGACATTTGTAGATCAAAGCAATCCACTAGCAATCCACTAGGGCTGTACACGTCTTAACTCATACATTCTCCCTAGCTGTTGTTCGAAACTGGGCCCCACATCTACCACCTGGCATATAAAAAGAACTTCATTCTAATCACAAATGCTACACACAGATAAAGGCACAGGCATTAGGATCCAACATTTCTCTCTCAGCTCTAGGATCTTCGACAAATCACTTATGTTCTTGAGGATGCCCTGCGTGGCAGTGTTCTCCTGAAGGCCCGGGGGACACACAGCACAGCTGGCGAGTGAAAGCCCCACAAGCGGAGATACACGGGAGCCCCCTAGTCTACCGCCCCGGCGGAAGTAGGAGTACGTCCATCAGGTCCGTCGTTCCGGTACTCCGCCCGCCAACTTCCGGTGGAGGTGGGCGCGCGTTGCCTAACGACTTTAGGCGCGGAAGGTGGGCAGGCTACGGCGGCGTGTGGATGGAGGCCTCGGCCCCCGGCCGGGCGCGGCGGGGCAGGCGGCGGACCCGGGCCGCCGGCTCCCCGCTCTCTCGGGCCGCCGTCCTCCTCTTTCTTTCCGCCTTCCTCATGCGGGTGCCCGCATCAGGTGAGGGTCCGCGCCGCCCGGCCTGTTCCGCAGGGACAGCCGCAGCTCCCCTCACTCTCCGAATTTGCCTTTTCTTGTGTCACGTGCATCCGGTTTGTATAGAGACACCTTGCTCACTAATACGAGACAAGGAAAGTTTGTTTTGTATAGAAGTCGTTCACAGGCACTCTGTATTTGCATAGAGAAGTAAATGACGGGAAATTAATGTATAGATAGATCACTACATCACCCACAGTTGAGGTTTTAAAATTAAACTGCTTTGTTAATAAACTCCCTGATTCAGTCCATGGGTCATCTGCCAGTTTGCATTTCTGTATGTATGTGAACTCTGTAATGATGTGTTCAGCGTATTTCAAAGTGAATAGGCAACCTGCTGCTTTGAAATTATCCGTGATGGTGGAGCGCCATCTATTGGTTTTAGCTGTAAACTGTAGGAAAGACTCCGATTTTAAAATTTTGATCACTAAAGAATTGAAATACTTTTCTATACCGTTTTAAAAATACCTTTAAGATACTATGAGCAAACACTGAGGAAGGAAGTGAAAGTTTAACTGAACTGTTACTTAACTAGAAAGGTTTTTGGCTGCATTATTTTGTGTTGAAATTCTAGACTCATAAAATATTTCTCAGAATTGATAAAATCACAGAGATTTGCTTCAAGTGAAAAAAGTTGTTCAAATAAGGAATAATGATAAAAAGAAGTCCTCCAAGAACATAAATGTAAAAGGAGTGTAGGGGTAGGCAGAGGATGAGGGAGGAGAAAGGAAATAAGTGGAGTGACCAGAGATTTAAAGATCAAAGTCCAGGCATCAGGAGTCCAAACAGTATGGGAATAGCCGATAGCCATCAATTGCCATGTAGGAGAAGGATGCTCCTTGGATATGATTCATGGTCGTGTAGTAGGTGTGAAAAGGTGTGTTTTTATTTTAAAATTTTACCTGGCGATCTTTTGATTAAGTAATGAGATTAGACCTATGAGGTATAAGAAATAGAATAAGCAGTTAGTATCTTAATACGTAAGTGATGAATAGTGAAGGCCTCTTATATAGCATTTTACAATTTATACAGTATTCTACTCATTTTCTCAGTACCTATAAGGATAGAATTATTATTAGTTCCATTTTGCATATGAGAAAACTAAAGCTTCTGGAGTTTAAAGTGATTTTCCTAAAACCAGTAAATGGCAGAATTAGGATTTAAACTCACGTCCTCTGGCTTTGAATACCACATCCTTTTCTTTGCATTTTGCTATTCCTGTCTGCTAAAGGCTATTTGGGTATAATGCTTAATTGCATTTTTATACTGCCCCTCACACCATTATGCCTGTCACATTTGCTCATTTAACAATGAAGACTATCAAAATAAATTTCACAATTAGTATTTAATGTTTACTATATGCAAGGTATAGTATTTGATACTGATTCTTGATAAGTTAACATAAACATTGATATGGAACATGTAATCTAATAAGGAAAATGATATGTGTGCATCAAGAGTTAGAGTACAATGTAAGCCAGAGTCCAGAAGGGTTTTTCTGATGTTATCTTCTAGAATTTTTATAGTTTCAGGTCTTAGATTTAAGTCCTTGATCCATCTTGAGTTTATTTTTATATAAGATGAAAGATGAGGATCCAGTTTCATTCTTCAACATGTGGCTTTCCCATTAACCCACCCATTTAGGCAAAGATTTCACGACCAAGAACCCAAAGCAAATGCGACAAACAAAGACAAATAGGTTGGACTTAATTAAACTAAAGAGCTTTTGCAAGGCAAAAGGAACAGTCAGCAGAGTATAGGCAACCCACCGAATGGGAGAAAATATTCACAATCTATACATCTGATAAAGGACTAATATGCAGAATCTACAAGGAACTCAAACAAATTAGCAAGAAAAACAATCCCATTAAAAAAATGCGCTAAGGACGTGAATAGACAATTCTCAAAAGAAGATATACAAATTGCCAAGAATCATATGACAAAATGCTCAACATTACTAATTATCAGGGAAATGCCAATCAAAACCGCAATGTGGTATCACCTTACTCCCGCAAGAATGGCCATAATCAAAAAATCAAAAAATAATAGATGTTGATGTGGATGCAGTGAAAAGGGAACACTTCTAGACTGCTAGTAGGAATGTAAACTAGTACAACCACTATCGAAAATTGTGGTGAGTCCTTAAAGAACTGAAAGTAGAACTACCATTGGATCCAGCAATCCAACCATTGGGTATCTACTCATAGGAAAATAAGTCATTATATGAAAAAGATACTTGCACACACATGTTTGTAGCAGCACAGTTTGCAATTGCAAAAACATGGAACCAGCCCAAATGCACATCAATCAACAAGTGGATAAAGAAACTGGTATATGTGTGTGTGTGTGTGTATATATATATACATATATATACACACACACACACACATATATATGTATATATACACACACACACATATATATATATATACACATATATATGTGTGTGTGTGTGTGTGTATATATATATATATATATATATATATATGATGGAGTACTACTCAAGTATAAAAAGGAATGAATTAATGGCACTTGCAGCAACCTGGATGGGATTGGAGACTATTCTAAGTGAAGCAAATCAGGAATGGAAAACCAAACATCATATGTTCTCACTTATAAGTGGGAACTAAGCTATGAGGATGCAAAGGCAAAAGAATGATACAATGGTCTTTGGGGCCTCAGGAATGGGGAAAATGGTGGAAAGGCGGTGAGGGATAAAAGGCTACAAATTGGGTTTAGTATATATTATGTGATGGGTGCACCAAATCTCAAAAATCCTCACTGAAGAATTTATGTAGCCAAATATGACCTGTTCCAGCAAAACCTGTGGAAATTTAAGAAAAAGAACTATTGTACATAGTACAATGTAGAATGAGTGTTATTTAAAAAGGTACTGGTGGTGTACTGTGGCAGGTAAGAAGTGCTAAGGATAAACCGGAGGTTTGAAGGAGAAGGGACTTGTAATTTAGGTCTTAAATGATGGGAGATTTGAACTTTTAATAATGTAGAGAGTATTCTAAGGTGATTTAGAAAAAGAGGTGAGATATAGGGAGAAACAATAGGTAGATTAATTTTATCAGATAGTATCGGGGAAATAGAGTTGGGACAGTGATAATAACTGTCAGAGGAGATTGAATTGTGGCTCTCACCTTCAACTAAGACCAAAGATATTGTGATATTGTACTTGAATATTTTAGAATATCTAATGAGACAAATTGTTGATCTTCTTTTTTCGATAGTTGGATATTTGGTTCGACTACCAAGAGGTTTTCGCTTAACCAAAGATTCAGTGAAAATAGTGGGATCAACAAATTTTCCAGGTATTCATAAATATATTTTCACTAATTTAAAAATAGTTATTAGCATTTGTTTAAATATTACCAGATTTGTCCAAAAGGCTAATGTTCTTCAGTTATCCTAGTCTCCTAAGGCCATTTTCTTTCTACATAAGTAGATTAAAGTTGTTTGCATATGGTTAGACTCATCCAGTTATAATACTGTATGCTATACTGCTTAAGTGTGCCAAGAATAATTATTTCTGAAAGTTATCTAAAGTTGCCTGCAGTGGATTTTTATTATATAATAATTACTTGTAATATTAAATGTATGTAGTACAAATATGGTTATACAAGTCATGCATATTTTGGATTCAAAGATTTGCAATAGTCACATGAAATATAGCAACTACAACTTGTTTTGGTGTTTTTTAAAGTTGTGGCAAATTCACATGCCATAAAATTCTTCCTTTTAAGTGTACAATTCAGTTGCTTTTAGTATACTGACAGGATTGGGCAACTATTACCCCTATCTAAGTTTACAACATTTTCATTACCCCAAAAAGAAAGACCCAGTCCATTATGCAATCATTCTTCAGCCCTGGAAATCAGTGATCTCCTTTCTGTCTCTATAGGTTTGCCTCTGTTGGAAATTTCATATAAATGGAGTCATACAAAATGTGCCCTTTTGTGTCTGTCTTTCACTTAGCATGTCTTTGAGGTTCAGTCATGTTATAGAGTACATCAATACTTCATTCCTTTTTAGGGTGTAGTAATATTCACTTCTCTACCTAATGGTACATATGGGACATATGCTAACTCTATGTTTAATATTTTGAGGAGCTGCCAAACTATTTTTTAAAGAACCTGAGTTATTTTACTGTCACATCAGCAATGTATAGGGGTTCAAATTTTCCAAATACTAAACATTGTTATTGTTGTTCATCTTCTTTTTTTTATAGCTATCCTAGTATATGTAAACTGGTATTGTGATTTTGATTTGCATTTCTCTAATGACTAATGATGCTGTAACTCTTCATGTGTTTTGTGGCTATGATATGTCATTTGCAGAAATGCCTATTCAAGTCCTTTGTGCATTTTTAAATTGGTTAGTTTTTGGCTGGGCGTGGTAGCTTATGCCTGTAATCCCAGCACTTTGGGAGACCAAGGCAGGCAGATCACAAGGTCAGGAGTTTGAGACCAGCCTGACCAACATGGTGAAACCCTGTTTCTACTAAAAGTACAAAAAATTAGCCAGGGGTGGTGGTATGCACCTGTAATCCCAGCTACTTGGGAGGCTGAAGGCAGGAGAATTGCTTGAAGTTGGGAGGTGGAGGCTGCAGTGAGCTGAGGTCACGCCACTGCACTGCAGCCTGTGTGACAGAGCGAGACTCCATCTCAAAAATAAATAAATAAATTGGGTGGTCTTCTTTTTGTTGTTGAATTGTAAAGTTCTTTATATGTTCTTTATGTCAGATATATGATTTGCAAATATTTTTCCCATTCTGCAGATTGTGTTTTCACTTTTTTCATGTGTTCTTTGAAGCCTATGTTTTAAACTTCAATGAAGTCTAATTTCTATTTTTTATTTGGTGCCGGTGCTTCAGGTATCATGTCTAAGAAATTATGGCCTAATGATTGGTCACAAAGTGTTATTCCTATGTTTCTTTATAAGAGTGCTGCAGTTTTAACTCTGATATTTACGCCTCTGATCTATTTTGAGTTAATTTTTGTGTATGGTGCAAGGTAGAGGTCAAATTCATTCTTTAGCATGTGGCTATCCAGTTGTTTTATCACCATTTGTTGAAGAGATTATTCTTTCTCTTTTGAATTGGCTTGGTACATGTTGAAAAGCGATTGGCCCCAGATGTATGGGTTTATTTTTGGACTTTAAATTCTATACCATTGATTTATGTATCTATTCTTATGCCGATACTTTGCTATCTTGATTATTGTTGCTTATAATAAGTTTTGAAATCAGTGAGTGTGAGTCCTTCAAATTTGTTCTTTTCAAGATTGCTTTGTCTTCTCTGGGTCCCTTGCAATTCTATATTAATTCTAGAATCAACTTGTCAATTACTGCAAAACTGTCTATTGAGATTTTAACAGAAATTTCAATGAATCTGTAGATCAATTTTAGGCATATTGTCACCTTAACAATGTTAAGTCTTCCAATTAATGAACTTGGGGTATCTTTCCATTATTTCTGTTTATTTAGATCTTTAATTTCCCTCAGTTATATTTTGTAGTTTTCAGTGTACAAGTGTTACATTTCTTCCATTAAATTTACTCCTAAATATTTTATTATTTTCAATGCTGTTGGAAATGGAATGGTTTTATTTAGTTAGTTTTTGGATTGTTCATTGCTAGCATATAGAAACAATTGATATTTTCATATTGCTAGAAATAATTCATATTTTCATTGATGTTGTATAAAACTGATATCAGTTTTCAACATTAAGTATGATATTAACTGTGGGTTTTTTGTAGTTGCTCTTTATCAGGTTTAGGGAGTTCCCTTTAATTCCTAGTTTGTTGAGTACTTTTATTGTGAAAGGGGTTGAATTTTGCTAAATGATTTTTCTATATGTATGGTGATGATAATGTGTTTTTTGTTCTTTATCCTCTTAATATGATGTATCACATTGATTTTTATATTTTGAATTTGCTTTGCATTCCTGGGATAAATTCCAGTTGATTATTGTGTATAATCCTTTCTTATGTTGCTAGTTTGGTTGCTAGTGTTTTTTAGGATTTTTAATGGTTATGTTTGTTAGGAAAATTGATCTGTAAATTTCTTGTGATGCCTTTGATTTTGGTTTTAAGGTAATACTGGCTTCATAGAACAAGTTGGTATGTATTACCTTCTCTTTTATCTTTTGGAAGAGTTTGTGAAGGATTGTTGTTAATTCTGTTAATTGTTTGGTAAAGTTCACCAGTGAATTCATTTGGTGCTGGACTTTTCTTTGTGGGAGATTTCTTGATTACCAATTTAATCACTCCTTTTAGGACTATTCAGACTTTCCATTTCATTATGACGTTTTTATGAGAAATAAACTATTAATCAAAGGTAACTTGTGTGTGATGAGTTGCTTCTTTCTTGCTACTTTCAAGATTATCTCCTTGTTTATGGATTTTGTCAGTTTGATTATGATGTGCCTGGCTATGGATATCCTTTAGTTTATCATAATTGGAGTTAATTGAGATTCTTGGATATGTGGATTCATGTTTTCAATCAAATTTGGGATTTTTGTCATTATTTCAAAAAAAATTCTCTTTATCTCTCTTCCCTCTTTTGGGATTTTGATCATGCAGACATTGATATGCTTGATGGTTCTTCACAGGTCTCTGAATTATTGATCTTTATTCTTTTTTTCTTCTTTTCCTCAGACTGGATAATCCCAAGTTGACCTGTCTTCAAGTGTGCTGATTCTTCTGCCTTCTCAGTTTGCTACTGATTTCTTTTAGTTAATTTCTCATTTCAGTTTTTGTACTTTTTAATCTGCAGTTTATTAAAAAATAATTTTTATATCTTTATTGATATTTTCCATTTGGAATATCATACATTTTTATTACTTTAGACATGGTTTTCTTTGATCAAATATAAAATATGTAACTTAAAAATCTTTATCCAGTAAGTCCAATATTTGGTCTTTCTCTAACATTTGGCATTCCTTGGAGTCTGTTTCAGTGGGCTGCCTTTTTTTATGCATATGGCTGTATTTTCTTGGTTTTCTGCATGTCTCATATTTTTAGTTGACAACTTGACATTTACAATAATATAATATAGCAACACTGAAAATAAGATTCTTTCTACTTCCCAGGGTGTGATGTTGTTGCTGTTTGCTGATATTGTGTATTTGTTCAGTGACTTTCTAAACTAATTCTCTAAGTTGTATATTCTTTATCACATAGCCACTGCAGTCTCTGCTTAATTAGCTTAGTTAGGCTACTGATTGGACAGAGTTTTCATTAGACATCTTGAACCAGTTAGCCTCCTAGCCTTTGCTGAGGTTGTCTTTGTACATGTTGTGGCATACCTTTGAGAGAGTTGGCCACTCTAACTTATCTTTCACTTTATGCTGTGCAGAACCTCAATTTCAGCCAAGGGTGAGAACTTAAGGCCTCTTCGTCTTTACTGAGTATACAGATTGTCCTGGGCATGCACACAGTCCTTTGCATGCATGTGGCCTGGTATTTTTTCCAGGAATGTTCAGAACAATTCAAAGTTCCTGTGGACATGCCATTCCCCAGCTTTTCCTCGTAAGGTTTTTGGTTAGGCTATTATTTTCCCCATTTGTTGCTCACTATATCAGCAGGCAGTCACAAAGTTAAATGAGGGCCTCTAATTGTTTGTAATGAGTTATTTTGGGGTAAGGCATTTTGCAGTGGGCAAAGTCCAAGTCAGGTCAAGTATGGACAGCCTTTAAAGTGAGATCTTCTGGGATATTGACTCACAGGTCACATACTGACAGTACTCTGGGAAGGAGGCTTTGAAGGCATTCTAACCATGCCTGCCCCCATCATTGGCTGCCAGGCCACTGGTTCTCACTGTGATTGTAGACTGTTGATTGTCAAGGCTCCTTACTGCAGAGTTGGGGAAGGAGGCATGGGAATCAGGCAAGTAAAGATGCTACAAACTCGCTGTTCCTACCGATTGCGTTAGTTCCTTAGGGATGCTGTAACAAAAGAACCACAGACAGAGTGGCTTAAACAATAGTAATTATTGTCTTACAGTTTTAGAGGCTAGAAATAAAAATCAAAGTCTTGGCAGTGTTGGTTTCTTCTGAAGGCTTTGAAGAAAGGATCTGTTCCAGATATTTGTCTTTGGCTTTTAGATTGCCATCTTTTCCCTGTGACTCTGTGTTTTCTTTTCTCTGCATTTGTCTGTGTTTCCAAATTTCCCTCTTTTATAAGAACATCAGTCATATTGTATTTGGACCCAGTCTGATGACTTCATTTTAACCTGACTTCCTCAGTAAAAACTATTTCCAAATAAGTTTATATTCTGAGGTAGTGGAGATTAGGACTTCAACATTTTAATAATAGAGGGAGGACACAATCAACCCATAAACCAGATCCAGTTGTTTTTCTTGAATAAATGTTTTCTGGATTACTGTATTTGGTTAATTTTGAGTTTTAGTTCTGGAAATATTTATTCTGATAATTTCTACATTTTTCCTCATTACTTTTGTGAAGGAGATAATTTTTGGAATTCTTTATTCTGCCATTTTTATTGATCTCCCCAATGACAACTTTTAAACCTGAATTATAAAACATTATCTGGATAACTAATTTCCCATTTATTATATAATATTAAACTTATTCTTAAAATAGATTAACATTCCAGTTCACTAGGTAGTTCTTATGTTACGGAATAGATTATTATATATTTCATTGGTTTTGGCCCATAATATACTGACTACATGATTTTTCTTCTGTCTGCAATTTCTTCTGTCATATAAGATCTCGGCATCTGTCTGTGTTGGCCATTTTTCAGTTCTGTGACCCTCTCTTTAACTCGTTCACCTTTTGCATATTCTCTTCAGTCCAGTTAGTTTTCCGTAATCATTAACTCATGTATTTATTAATTCACTGAGCCTTTATTTACATTTTGTTGCACTTTTTGTTTATTCCATTTTTTGGTGTATATAATAAATGCCATTTTGTATATAATTTTTGGTACTTGATCAGAAGTTTTCTGGGTCTGTATTATCCAGGAGTAGAGGTTTCAGCGTCATAGGACCTGAGCATTCTCAATCTTGCTAACATTCTTCTTCAAAACAGCTGCACCAGTTCATACTTCCTTCAGTGGTGCTTCAGGGGGTCCCATTTTCCCACATCCTTATCAGCACAAAATTTTACCCAATTTTGTCCATTTTTGCTAAGCTGAAGATTAAATTGCTTCTGCCTATTCTTTTCTTGGCTGTTTTCAAAGGAGTTGTCTTTCATATTATTTATATTCCAGTTATAAATACATTATTATCTTTTTTTGCAAATATCATCTCCCTACAGTCAAATTTGTTAACTTTGCCTGTGTTATACAGGATTAAAGAGAAATTGTTACCATTTCAGAAGTTGAGTTCAGTATTTTTATATTTGTGCTTTTTGCATTAATGAATTTTTATAACCAGTTCAGACATAAAGGAATTATTTTCTTTAAATAATGATTTGCCCTCAGGTATTCAGTATTTTTGGAATTTATTTTTATATATGGTAGGAGGTATAAATCTAAGTTTAACTTTGCATGTATTTTGAGATACTTTTAACTATAATTTATTAATGATATATATTTTCTCCAGTGATTTTAGGTACCATATCTATCACATACATATCAGTTATCTATACCAATTTTTTTTCCCTAGACCCATTATTTGTTCCTACGCCAGACCTCTCTTTTTTTATTTAGTGTATATTTTAGTATATCTCAGTAACTCCTATTGCTAGTCCCTCCTCTTTGCTCTTCTGTTATAGAATGGTTTCAGATATTTAGGAAGCTTTAACCTTCCAAATACATTTTAGAATCAGTATTCAAGAGCTTCTTAAAAAATTTCTTCTGGGATTTTAAATAAATACATTTTGGAATAAATTGACATCTTTAAAGTTATATCTATGCAATCATGATTATGGCATTGTGGTCTAATTTTATGTCTTTTGCTAGAGTCTGAAGATGTACCCCACAGAGGTCTTGTTTGATTATAGAGTAACTTTTGTTTATTGTACTCTAAATATTATCTTCTTTCCTGTAACATGGTTTAATGCATTATTGCTGATGTCGAAGAATATCATTTGTTTTGGGAAACTCTTCTGTATTCATTTACGTCTGCTGTGAAATATGTGCAGGGATTAGTGGGGGCGAGAGGAAGGGTACAGTCATGGTATGAAGTACTGTCATGCCAAAGCACAAAGGATATACTTATGCTGAGTTTCCAAAGATGAGGAGGCATTTACATCATTAAAATCAGAAAAGAATGATGCTGTGTGCTGCTCTGGCATGGTTAGGGCAGAGGGTGTGAGATATGTGCAAAAGACAAATCATGGAGAGTAGGGCCAGTAAATCATGCTGGGGAGTGAAAATTTATGGTGTAAGCATTTATTAAAGGAGTTATTAAAGAAGTTAGGCAGTCTATTAATGCAATCATTTCATTAAAGTATTCAAAAAGAAAAAAGATCATCACAGTGCCTATAGAAAAAACATTTCTTAAAATTCAGTACTGATTTATGTTTATGATTAAAAACAAATAACCAACATCAGAGGTGATCTTTCTTAACCTGTGAAAGGATATGTAACTAAAAGTATATCCAACAAACATTATTCTTTATGGTAAAACTTTAGAGGAAGTCTCTTAAAGAGAATTTTGATTCTCTTTATTTTACTGAATCACAAAAATGTTTGAATACAGTGAATCAGTGAAGAGTTGGCATGCAGTGTCTAAAGGGTTGTTGCAACCTTTCCTAAAAGATTACTTATGAGTAAATTCAAAACAATGGAATCTTTACTGGGTTCCTTTTGTATCTCCTAAAGGTGCTAGTTTTGCTTACTTTTCAGAACTTAAATTTTAAAGCAAATGGAACAAAATGCTTTAATATTTAAAATCAAAGCATAAATCTGCTGACTTTTTAATCACATTATCATTTTTATTCAGTAGGTTGTACTATATCATTATGAATAATGCATTATTCCACTAATCTAAACAATTTATAAGCTCTAATCATGTTTGGTGTCTTTACAAAACAGATAAAGTATAGATGTAGAATTATCTTAATACTTTGTTATTGAAATAATATTCTGATAATAAAACAGGTTAGTGTACATGAGCTCTGAATGAAAATGACTTACACATTATGCTCAGTTTGGGGATAAATGTACACACACGCATGCATACACATAAATACATACAAATACATAATATATTTTTAATGTTAATTACATAGAATGCAAGGAAATTTAGTTTTTATCAAATAATAGGAGCAATAATTCAAAGTACGCTTATTATTGCATGTAAACCAAACTACAAAAGTGTACATTACAGAGAAAAAAAGAACATAAAATACTACTGGAACATTTTAAATGTTGTATTTTCAGTGAAAGTATATGTCATGCTCCATCAAAAAAGTCCACACGTGTTATGTGTAACACAGCAACTGCGAAATGCTGAGCTGATAGACCCATCATTCCAATGGCATGGGCCGAAAGGAAAAGTTGTTTCAGGTAGGATTTTGTTTCAATTATTAGAATTAAATAGATGTATCTGAATTGTGCGTAACACAGAAAGAATGTTTGTATCTCATACACATCACGTTATTTCCTCAATTCTTTTTCTTGTGATTTCCTTTTGGAGTTAGATCGAGCAGTGTAGTTGGTGTTCCCATTTTTACGTATTTTATTTTGATACAGAGTTGTACTCTAAGATTGAACTGTTTGAAGAGTACTCAAAACATCTATAATCCCCAAAAGTTACTTTTTTTTTTTTTACTTAGAAATTACTGTTTGTACAACTGATTTGCTCAATATTTTCTCTATTCAACTTCTTATTTTTAATACTGAAATACAGATTTTACTTTTATGCTCATTTTTTAATTGGATAAAAGCTGATTTTTAACACTGTAGTTTTAAAAAACGACAGTTAACTTAGCTGGCTTTGTTTCTAGCCTTGCAAAAAATACAGATTAATGAGTTTTCATTTCGAAGATCTGTTCAGTCATTTTTGCATACCCTCAGAGAAAGTTTTTCTTTATTGGTCTATTTACCATGTTTTCTTTCCTTTCTTTTTAAAAATCTTATTGGTATTTTGAGATAGTGCCTGTGGACAAAAACTTATAGGCTTATTTTATTTTTTTGGATGAAGGAGAGCAATATATTTTTATAAGGACTTGAGAAAGAAACATAGGAAATACTTATTTTTTAATATGTTTTAATTTATATTTATGTAGTTAAGAGAGCTCAGCTGTCCATTTTTGTGATTTTTATGTTGATTCTAAAATAGGTCATTTTAAAGAGTTAATGTACTCTTCAGGTCAGTCTGTGTTTTTCTTAGGACAAATTATTCATCATTCATTTGTAAGTGACTACTTGGTGGAAGCCTCTGTGGTAGGTTTCATGGGGAATAGAAAGATCAGATATAACCCCTGCCTCACTGCACTAGCAAAGTAGGAATAATTGTGCAATTTGTTCTTGGGATCAGCAGGGCTCAATAACAGAAATTCTAATAGTTTGCAGCTTATATAAATCAGAGAAGTGGTCCAGGTATAAAAGCACCCAGTACTGGAAATACAATCAAATTTTATTTCTGTTGTGCTCTAATAGTAGCACATAATGTAATAGAAACATATATTTTGAATATGTTTTACATTTTATATTGAAACTCTGCAAGTTGAAAAATAGAAACATTTAAGCACTGATTTTTTTCTCTTGTCATTTGTTGCTTCTTTGATTTGGAAATTGAAATTTGAAATTGTTTCTTCTCCAAGATGCCATGCCAGGTCTTGCAGTTTATATTGCTAAATATAGTATGTAATTCAATTTATTCTTTAAGTAGGAGCAATATTTATTTTACTCACTCTTGTAATAGAAAAATAGCTATTCATGAATGTAGTTATTTCCAGGTAAAGATACAATCCTGTTACTACATTGGTTTTTACCTTTCCAAAAACTATTCTCAGGGAATTTTGATATTTTAACTTTATGATTATATTATAGTTTTCAATACAGTATTTTATCATAGATCACTGCCTACCAGTTGTAAAGCTGATTAAGAACACTATACTTTTTATTTCAGAAAGGACTGGAAAGAGGCCTCATTTCTTAAAGTTTAAAGAACAGAGAAGGTTTTGGGACTGTAGTTTAAACTACATTGTACTTATCATTTTATGAATATCCAAAGATAGTTTCCCTTAATTTGAGCCAAATAAATCATGTAATTGTGTGATAACTTGTACATTCCTTTGGAGAAAATATTTAAGTTGTTTAGATGTGTTGTGAAGCATAGGGAGTAAGTCTTAGATTTGGTGTCTCCCTTTCTGCTTTTGTCTCTTGTTCAGTATTGCTTATTTACAAAGGTAATTGCATTTATTGCAACAACTTCTGTACCTCCCACTCTGACCCTAATACTATTCTGATGAATTAACTCTTTTTGGTGTGTGGACTTTACTACTTTTCTAAATGTTCACACAAATATGTAAAAGTATTCACACATGTGTTCAGCGTTCCCCTGTAACTTCTCCCTTATTATTTTTTTAATAAGATCATAGTTTTTAACTATGAAGCACCCGATGTACAAACGTATATCAGATGTATGCAAGTTATGAAGCACAGTAAAACAAACGTCCTTGAACTTACTATACAAGTTAAGATGCATTATTACCAACATATTGGACCTCCCAATAAGCTGTTTTAAAATCCCATTCTTTTGTTCCTAACCCCCCTCAGGTAAATATTATCCTAAATGTTTACAGTATTATTTCTTTGCTTTTCTCTATGCATTTACCAGGTATATACAAACACATACACTTATGTATGTGCTCTGAAAGTATATATTTTAGTTTTGTTATTTTGAATTTTTCTCACATTTTTCTTTTTACCAGCTTCACTGATATATGATTGACAAAAAATTTATATATTAAGGTATACAATATGATATTTTAATGTAGATATACAATGTGAAACAATTACTACATCAAGCTATTAGCATATCAGTCACCTCACATTGTTGCCATTTTTTTTGTGTGTGGTAAGAACACTTATACTCTTGTAAAATTTGAAGTATACAATGCATTTATTGTTAACCATATTTACCAATCTGTACATTAGATTTCCTGAACCTATTCATCTTCTAGCTGAAATTTGGTACCCTTGGACTAAGAACCGCAGGTCCCCAACCCCCCAGTCTCTGATAACCACCATTCTACCCTGTATTTGTGGTAGGGTAGAGTGAGTGTGACTTTTGTATGAGTGTGACTTTTTTGGATTCCACATATAAGTAAGGTCATGTATATATGTCTTTCAGTGTTTTCCTTATTTTACTAAGCATAATGAATTTTATAAAAATAATAATAAACACATAATATTACCATGTGTCAGATATTATTCTAAACATTGTATGCATATTAATTTTAACAGTGACCTTTTGCAGTAATTACAGCCATTTTCTCCATTTTATAAATGAGAAAACAAAGGCATTAAGATAATAAGGTACTTTGTAAAGTCATATGTCTTTGAAGTCTTATATCAGAGTTCATAGATATAATCTCAATGAGGTAGGAACACACCATTTTATGAATTTTGGTAGTTTGTACCTTTTAAGGAATTTGTCCAACATTGGATTTTTAAATGTATTGTATCTATATCCATAAAAATTTTGTAATATTTTGTGTTATCTTTTTATAGATGACAGATTTCTGGTTTTCAGGATCTATAGTGATGCGTCCTCATTCACTCCTGATGTTGGTTGTGTCTTTCTCTCTCTCTCTTTTTTTTTTTTTTGTTCTCTCTTACTATATGTTTAACAATTTTATCAGTCTTTTAAATGAACCAGCTTTGGGTTTCATTGATGTTTTCCATATTTTTCTGTTTTCCAAATACTGCTTTTGGATTTTATATTTATTATTTTCTTTCTTTTGATTGCTTTGAGTTTCATTTACTTGTCTTTTTCTTTTGCTGGTTGTAGAATTCTGGATTGGCAGTTTTTTCTTTCAACATTCTAAAGATGTAACTCTGTATTGCTTGTATAACTTCTAATGACAAGTCTGCTGAAGTTCTTATCTTTCTCCCTCTCTGGGCAATGTGTCATTTTTTTTCTGACTTGATAAGATTTTCTCCTTGCTTTTTATTTTCAGCGATTTGAGTATTATGTGTATCTATTTTGATTGGTTGGTTTTTGTATTTATTCTGCTTGGTATTCTCTAAGCTTTCTGAAATTATAGTTTGGTGCCTGTCAGTTTTCAGAAATTCTCATCTATTATATGTTCTAACATTTCTTCTTCCCCATTTTATGTCTTTCCAAGATTCCCATTGTACTTACATAACACTGTTTGATTTCATAGCTCTTGGGTTCTTTCTTCTTCTCCTTTTTCTCCCTTCTATTTGTACTGCATGTTAGGTAATTTATTTATTTTTTTTTATTTTACTTTAGGTATATACTATATCCAGCATTTCTCCCCATGTTATCCCTCCCCACTTCAAGTTCATTAATTCTTTTATTTATGGTGTCACCCTATTTTTGAGCCCATTGAAGGAATACTTTATCTGTGTTACTGTGTTTTTTTTTGCCTTTAGTTTTAATATTTACGTTTATTTATATAGTTTCAGTCTCTGCTGAAACCACGTATCTGATCTTACATGTTGTCTGTCTTTTAATAAATCTTTTATCGTATTACTTATAGTTATTTTAAATGAACGGAACTGTCTGATACTTCATACATCTGTACCATATAAGAGCCTGGTCGCTGGGCATTGCTTTATATCTTGACAGTGTGCCATTTCTTGCCTTTTTATATGCCTTCTAACTTTTAAAATTGGACATCTTGAATAGGACAGTAGATATTGAAGAAAGCATTTCAGTGCTTTGAGATGAGGTTTTTTTTTTTTTCTGTTAGGCCTTTAGTGTTAGGGGTTTGTGTCTAATAAAGACTTGTCTAGCTTCGATGTTGGTTTTTATGCTCAGTGCACTGAATACTTCAAAAAGTCTTTGAAATGTTTAGGTGTAGTCTGTTCATTTGGAGTTTTTTCCGATGTGTAATCTTTTTTTGGCTTTGGTTTCTCCTTTTGTGCTGCTCCCTAGAGTTTCCTAGAGATATATTTAAAATATAGAATATGTACTCTTCAAAATAAAAAAAAGTTTAAGATGGTACTTGTACCTTCTCTAGATCTTAGCTTGATTATCTAAAAATACAGAGTTGGATTAAGTCTCTACAAGTCTATGCCCTAGAGTTCTAAACTTGTATAACAAAACTTAAGCGTAATTTTATTACAGATTGTTATTTTTAAAAACAGGTTTATGCTTTTGCAGCTCTTCCAGCTTTATTCCATTTCTCTTGTAGGTCTGCCAGCTTTATTCCACTGCTGTTTTTAGTAAACTCTTATTAGTGGCGTGGAGTTGGGAGAGTGGGACATTCTCTGATGGTCTGATTAAGCTTTGTTCTTTGGCAGGCATAGTGTCCCTGAGTGATGGTGTATGACCTTCACAATTACTCCGTCTCCTCCTCCAGCTTTAGTTTTGGCCTAGCATGATGTCTTCCTGACTCTCCCCTCTTGTGATTTCATTCTTTTTTATGGCTGCATAGAATTTTTCCTTCTTCCTTTTTCCTTCATGGGCTACAACAACTTTCTATAGTGCCCTATGTGACAGTTTTTTTCTCTTCCTGAAAATTAAAGCTTTGCTCCTTTAAGGAGGTATAGGGGAAATGGGTGTGGTTAGAGTTTTGGTAGGGCTGCTGAGCCCCTCCTTTAGCCAGCATCCCATGGGAAGCTTGCTTAGTGGTCCCTTGTCTTCCTTGTGAGCCCATAGAGGTGTTCATGAATGAAAAATGTGTAAGAGGCCACAATTCCCCTTATCTGTGGTCCTAGAGGCTTCTCATGATCACATTGATCTACACTTGGCTTTTAGTAATTCATTAAACAGTTTTTAGCTGAATCTTCTTTCCTGCTTGTATGGCAGCTGAAGCAAAAACTCACATTGTGGTTCTACCTAAAAGCCCCTGTCTACCCTCAGATTTTAGATTATTGGTTGCCCTACCTCTTCAAGTCCTTAATAGGATCCAAGAAAAATTCATTGACAGTTTTTCTAGCTTTTTCCTTATGTAATGGTGGGATTGATGCTGTTATATTCACTTTCTACATTTGAACTGAAACCAGAAGTATAAATCTATTTTTAAAAACAATAAGCTGTAATGACATGGTGCTTAAAGTTTGTCATAAAATTTTAGAATTCTGGGGCATGGACTTCTAGAAATCTAGTCCAAATCCGAATTTTTAATGAAGCTAGGATCTAGAGAAGGAAGAAATACCAACTTTATTTACTTTTAATGTAATGTTTAAGTGTTTTGGGGGTACATGTGATATATTTTTATTGATACATAATAATTGTACATATTCATGGAGTAGGTAGTGATGTTTCTCTTTATATCATCTATAGTGACCAATTTGGGGTAATTAGCATACCCATCATGTCAGATATTTATAATTTCTTTGCTGCTAGCTATTTGAAACTAATATATTATCAACTTTAATTAAATAATTACTTGTTGAATACCTGCTGTTGCATGAATTCCTGTAGTATATAGCCCTTGGTATAATAACATTTCCATTTAGATTTAGTCACTTAAGGATCTATTAAGTGATTATTGTTAATGGACATTATAGAATGTGTTTTTGTGTTAAGTATGAAATTATCTGGATATCTTTTCAAAGTGTGTCACTTTTTTCACCAAAATTCATTTTTTCTTCCAACTTTTATTTTAGGTTCAGGAGATAAATGTGCCAGTTTGTTACATGGGTAAATTGCATATTGCTGGAGTATAGTGTACAAATGATTTCATGACACAGATAGTGAGCATAGCACCTGATAGGCAGGTTTTCCATCCTCACCCTCCTTCCATGCTCCATCCTCAAGTAGGCCCTGGTATCTGTTGTTCCCTTCCTTCTTTGTGTTCACATGTATTTAATGTTTGGCACCCACTTGTAAGTGAGAACATGTGGTATGCAGTTTTCTGTTCCTGTGTTAATTTGCCTAGCATAATGTCCTCCAGCTGAATCCATGTTGCTACAAAAGATGTGATTTCATTTGTTATGGTTGCATAGTATTCCACAGTGTATATGTGCCATGTTTTCTTTATCTGGTCCACCATTGATTGGCATCTAGGTTGAGTCCATGTTTTTGCTGGTGTGAATTGTGCTGCAGTGAACGTGGATGTTTATGTGTCTTTATGGTAGAATGATTTATATTCCTTTGGTTATATACCCAGTAATGGGATTGCTGGGTAGAATGGTAGTTCTAAGTTCTTTGAGAAATCTCCAGTGTTTTCTACAGTAGCTAAACTAATTTGTATTCCCATGAGCAGTATATAAGCGTTCCCTTTTTTCCCAGAACCTTGCCAGCATCTGTTATTTTCTTACTTTTTAATAATAGCCATTCTGGCTGGTGTGAGATGATATCTCATTGTGGTTTTGACTTGCATTTCTCTGATTACTAGTGATGTTGAGGATATTTTCATAAGCTTGTTATCCACATGTCTGTTCATGTCTTTGCTCATTTTTTAGTGGTGTCGCTTGATTTTTGTTTCTTTTGTTAAGTTCCTTATAGATTCTGGTTATTAGACCTTTGTGGGAGGCATAGTTTGCAAACATTTTCTCCCATTCTGTAGGTTGTGTTTACTTAGTTGATAGTTTCTTTCACTACTCAGAGCTCCTTAGTTTAATTAGGTCCCACTTGTCTGTTTTGTCTTGAAATTGCTTTTGGAGTCATCTTCATGAAACCTTTGCCAGTGCCTATATTCAGAGTGGTGTTTCCTAGATTTTTCTTTTAATATTTTTATAGTTTTAGGTCTTACACTTAAGTCTTCTAAAAATTCTTCTTGGCCGGGTGTGGTGGCTTATGCCTGTAATCCTAGCACTTTGGGAGGCCAAGGCAGGTGGGTTGCCTAAGCTACAGAGTTCGAGACCAGCTTGGGCAACACGGTGAAACCCCATCTCTACTAAAAATTAGCTGGGCATGGCAGTGTGCACCTATATGTAGTCCCAGCTACTTGGGAGGCTGAGGCAGGAGAATTACTAGAACCCACGAGGTGGAGGTTTCAGTGAGCTGAGATTGTGCCATTGCACTCCAGCCTGGGTGACAGTGTGAGGCTCCGTCTCAAAAAAAAAAATTCTTAAAAATATTGTAAAATTATTTTTTAAAATCTCTATTGGTACATAGTATATGTTTATGTGTATGGGGTGCATAAGATGTTTTGTTATAGGCAGACAATATGAAGTAAGCACATCATGGAGAATGTTGTATCCATCCCCTAAAACATTTATGTATTGAGTTACAAATAATCCAATTACATTCTTTAAGTTACTTTAGTATATGCAGTTAAGTTAAATTTGACTATAGTCATCCTGTTGTGCTGTCAAATAATAGGTCTTATTCATTTTCTCAATTTTTTTGTACCCATTAATTATCCCTACTTCTCTGCAAAAACCCCCACTACACTTCCCAGCTTCTGGTAACCATCGTTATACCTCTATATCCATGAATTCAATTGATTTGATTTTTAGACCCTGCAGACAAGTGATAACATACAATGTTTGTCTTCCTGTGACTACTTACTTCACTTAACATAATAATCTCCAGTTCCATCCATGTGGTTGCAAATATCTGCATCTCATTCCTTTTTATGACTGAATGGTACTCCATTGTGATATATATCATATTTTCTTTATCCATTCATCTGCTGATGGACACTTATTTTGCTTCCAAATCTTAGATATTGTAAGCAGTACTGCAACAAACAGGAATGCAGATATCTCTTCAGTATACTAATTTCCTTTATGGTGGGTATAAACATTACTCTATAGCTTTTGGATAAAATGTTCTATAAATGTCTGTTAGATCCATTTGGTCTATAATTCAGAGTAAGTCTAATGTTTTCTTGTTGATCCCTCTGTCTGGAAGATCTGTCTAATGCTAAAAATGGGGTGTTACAGTCTCCAGCTATTATTGTATTGAGGCGTCTCTCCCTCTTTAGCTCTAATAATATTTTCTTTATATATCTGAGTGCTCCCATGTTAGGTGTATACGTATTTAAAATTGTCGTATTCTCTTGCTGAATTGACCACTTTATTATTACATAGTGGCCATTTTTTTCTCTTATAGTTTTTGTCTTGAAACCTATTTTGTTTGATATAAGAATAGCAATTGCCACTCTTTTTTGCACTCTATTGGCATGAAGTATCTTTTTATATCCCTTTATTTTTGTCCTATGTGTGTCTTTATAGGTGAAATGTGTTTCTTATAATCAGTAGATCAGAGGGTCTTGTTTTACATCTATTCAGTCAGTCTATTTTTTTATTAGAGAATGTAGTCAATTTATACTTAATGTTATTATTTGTAAGTAAGGACTTACTCCTGCCATTTTGTTATTTGTTTTCTGGTCTTCTCTTCCCTCTTTCTCTCCTTCCTGTCTTCCTGTAGTGAAGGTGATTTTCTGTGGTGATATGATTAATTTTTTGCTGTTTATATTTTTTGTATCCATTGTATGTTTTTTGGTTTTAGGTTACTATGAGGCTTGCAATTGCTATCTTATAACCCAATATTTCTACCTGATAAAAACTTAACATTGTTTGCATAAACAAACAGAAAACTAATAAAAACTCTATGCCTTAATTTCATCCCTCTGCTTTTTAACTTTTGTTTTTTCTATTTATATCTTGTTGTATTGACTATGACTTGAAACGTTGTAGTTATTATTTTTGATTGGTTCATCAAAGACTAGTTTACACATCACAGTTATGGTGTTATAATATTCTGTGTTTTTCTGTGTACTTATTATTACCAGTGAGTTCTGTACCTTCTGGTGATTATTTTTTACTCCTTAATGTTATTTTCTTTCTAATTGAATTACTCTCTTTAGCATTTCTTGTATGAAAGTTCAGATATTAGTGAAATCCCTCAGGGTTTTTTTTTTTTTTTTTTTTTTTTTTTTTCTAGGAAAGTCTTTATTTCTCCTTCATGTTTGAAGGATATTTTTTGCCAGATGCACTATTCTAGAATATATTTTTTCCTTCAGCACTTTAAATATGTCATGCCACTCTCTTCTGGCCTGTAAGGGTTCCACTGAGAAGCCTGCTGCTGGATGTATTGGAACTCCATTGTACATTATTTGTTTTCTCTTTCTGCTTTTGGGATCCATTCGTTAACCTTTGCCTTAGGAAGTTTAATTATTAAATGCCTTGAAGTAGTCTTCATTGGGTTAAATCTGCTTGGTGTTCTATAACCTTCTTGTACTTGGATATTATGACTTTCTCTAGGCTTGGGAAATTCTCTGTTATTATCCTTTTGAATAAACTTTCTACTCCGTCTCTTTCTCTGTCTTCTCATTAAGGCCAATAACTCTTAGATTTGCTATTTTGAGGCTGTTTTATAGATCTTGTAGGCATGCGTCATTGTTTTTTTACTACTTTTTCTTTTGTCTCATTTGACTGTGTATTTTTAAGTAGGGTGTTTTCTAGCTCACTAATTCTTTCTTCTGCTTGATTCATTCTGCTGTTAAAGGACTCCGATGCATTCTTCAGCATGCCATTGTGTTTTTCAGCTCCAGGATTTCTGCTTGATTCTTTTTTATTTCAATCTCTTTTTAAAATATATCTAATTCTGAATTCCTTGTCTGTGCTGTATTGAATTTTGAGTTTCTTCAACATAGCTATTTTGAATTCTGTTTCTGAAAGGTCACATATATCTTTTTTTTCCAGGATTGGTCCCTGGTGCCTTGTTTAGTTTATTTGTTAAGATCACATTTTCCTGAATGGTGTTGATACTAGTTGATGTTCTTTGGTGTCTGGCCATTGAAGAGCTAACTATTCATTGTAGTCTTCATTGTCTGCGCTTATTTGTAGCCATTCTTCTTGGAAAGGCTTTTGAGATATTTGAAAGGACTTCAGTGTTGTTATCTAAGTTGTATCTGCTTTAGGAGACACCTCAAGCCTAGTAATGCTTTGGTTCTTGCAGATTTATAGAGGTACTACCTTGATGGTCTTGGACAAGATCCAGGAAAATTCTCTGGATTACCAGGCAGAGATTCTTGTTTTCTTCCGTTACTTTCTCCCAAACATACAGAGTCTCTGTCTCTGTTTGGGCCACCTAAAGTTGGAGGTGGAGTGACAGTAGCACCCCTGTGGCTACCACTATGACTACACTGGGTCAGACCTGAAGCCAGCATAGCACTGTGTCTTGCCCCAGGCCTGTTGTAGCCACTTTGTGGCTCCTGGCTCCTGCCTATGTTTGCTCAAGGTTCTGGGGCTCTCCATTCAACAGGAAGTAAAGCCAGCCAGGCCTTTATCCTTCCCTTCAGTGTTGCAGGGTCCCCCAATCCCTGGGTGGGCTCAGAAGTGCCGTCTGGGATTCAGGGACTAGAGTCAAAAACCTTAGAAGTCTACCTGGTGTCCTATTATATTGCAGATGAGGTGGCACTCAAAGCAAAAGACACAATCCTTCCCACTCTACCCCACTACCCTTTCCAAAGGGAGAAGAGCCTCACCTGATAGCTACCACCACCCAAGGCTGGGAGGATTACTGCCAGACTACTGCCAATGTTCCCTTAAGGCCAATAGCTCTTAAGTGAGCTTGTCATAAGGCTTCCTGGCCTGGGACCTACCCTTCAGGGCAGTGGACTCTTCTCTGGCCCCAGGGCAGGTTCAGAAATGCCATCCAAGCATTAGCCTGGGACCCTGAGAACCCACGTGTTGCCCTCCCCCTCTGTGTATGTGCTGGCACCTACGTTGTAAGACAAAGTGTGCTTTAGTTTTCCTTCTGCTGTTCTCAAGCGGAAGGAGTTTTTGCCCATAGCCACCACGGTTGGTCATGTGCTGAGTCTCATCTGAAGCAAGCAAGTCTCAGAGGCCCACCCAAGGCCCTTGATGTTGTACTTCGGTATTGCTGCTGGTTATTCAGGGCCCAAGGGCTCTTCAGTTAGCAGGTGATGAGTGCTGCCAGGACTGGGTCTTTTTCTTTAAAGCAGCAGGTTCCCTTTTGGCCACAGTGTGTCTAGAAATGGCCTCTTGGAACAAGGCCCTGGGATGGGGACATCACAACTCTGGCTGGTGCCCTATCCTACTGTGCCTAGGCTAGTATCTTAGATGCAAGACAGAGTTCTCCACATTCTTCCCTCTCCTCTCCTCAGGTGGAAAAAAAGGGTCCCTTTTGTAGCTGCAAGCTGTGCAGCTTGTGGTTAGGGGAGGGGTGATGCCAGCCCTCCCTTGGTTGCCCCAGCTGGTGTCTCAGTATTTTGTATGCCCCTTCAGTTCGCTGTCTCTGGGCCTAGTTCAGCACCAGGTCTCACCTATGATTTGCAGCACTATGGTCTAGATTGCCTTTCAAGTTTACTTGGAGAGTAAACAGAGTTCTGTAGACCCTGGTGGCAAGGTTTGTAGGCACTTAAGTTCATGTAGCTGGTATCAGTCATTCTCTTCTGGTTCAGGCTGGTTTAAGTGCTCACTCCATGGGCAGGTGTCAGCTGAATTTGGTCTGGTTTTCCTTTCTGCTCTAACAGGACAGCAGTGAGCTCAATATGTCACAACTGATGTATTCTCCCTCCCCTAGTACCTAGAGATACTATTTCTACCAGGCCACCACTGTGGGGTGGGGGTGGGGGTGGGGGAGGGATAGCGTTGGCAATTCTGGATTTTCAAAGTCTTTTTAGTGCCTCTTTCAGTGATATGAAGTTAAAACCAGGTACTATGAGTTCTCACCTGATTTTTGTTATTAAGAGAAGGTGTTTTTTCTATGTATAGTTGTTAACGTGGTGCCCTTGCAGGAAGGATGGTTGGTGAAGACTTCAGCCATCTTGCTTTGCCCTTTCTCCAAGAGTCCCTTATATTGAAGTCTTTAATTCATCTTGTGTTGATTTTTTATGTATGGTGGAAGGAAGGGTTCCAGTTTCAATCTTAGGCATGTGGCTAGGCAGTTATTCCAGCACCCATTCTTGAATAGGGACTTAATGCTTGTTTTGTTAGCTTTGTTGAAGATCAGATGGTTGTAGGTGTGTGGCTGTATTTATGGGGTCTCTATTCTGTTCCATTAGTCTATGTGTCTGTTTTTATACCAGTACCATGCTGTTTTAGTTACTGTAGCCCTGTAGTATAGTTTGAAGTCAGGTAGTGTGTTGCTTCTGGCTTTGCTCTTTTTACTTAGGATTACTTTGGCTGTTCCAGCTCTTTTTTTTGTTCCATATGAGTTTTACAATAGTTTTTTTCTAATCTATGAAAAATTTCGTTGGTAATTTGATAGAAAAACATTGAATCTGAAAATTGTTTTGGGTAGTACGGTTATCTTAACAATATTGATTCTTTCTATCCATGAGCATGGAATGTTTTTCCATTTGTTGTGTCATCTGCAATTTCTTTGAGCAGTGTTTTGTAATTCTCATAGTACAGATCTTTCACCTCCCTTGTTAACTGTATTCCTAGGCATTTTGTTCTTTTTGTGGACATTGTGAATGGGATTGTTCTTGATTTGGCTCTCAGTTTGGGTGTTATTGGTGTATAGAAATGCTACTGATTTTTATACATTGATTTTGTATCTTGGAACTTAGCTGAAGGTGTTTATCAGATCTAGAAGCCTTTGGACAGAAACAATTTTTGTTTTGTTTTGTTTTTTTTAGAGATGGAGTCTCACTCTGTCACCGGGCTGGAGTGCAGTGGTGTAATCTCTGCTTACTGCAACCTCTGCCTCTCAAGTTCAAGCGATTCTGGTGCCTCAGCCTCCTGTTTTATCTGTGTCTTACTGTTTGCTCTTTCTGGCTGCTTGTATGAGAAAAGAAGTGATTTCCTTGAAATGCACAATGCCAGAAAGGGAGGTGGAACTTAAAGTGGTGGTTGTCCGAGATGATGTTGCTCCTGCTCTGTCAATATGGAGTAGCCAGGAGAAATCATTAAAATCAACCCTTTATTAGCTGGGATTACAGGCATGCACTACTATGCCTGGCTAGTTTTTCTATTTTTAGTAGAGATGATGTTTCACTATGTTGGCTAGGCTGGCCTTGAATTCCTGACCTCAAATGAACTGCCTGCCTCGGCCTCCCAACATGCTGGGATTACCAGTGTGAGCCACTGCACCAGTCCGCGATGAGGTTTTCTAGGTATGGAATCAAATAGTCCGTGAAGACAGATAGTGTGAAGTCCTCTCTTTCTATTTGGGTGACTTTTATTTCTTTCTCTTGCCTGATTCCCTGGCTAGGACTTCTAGAATTCTGTTAATATGAGTGGTGAGGGTGTGCATTCTTGTTTTGTTCTGGTTCTCAAGTGGAAATGCCTCTAGCTTTTGCCTGTTTAGTATGATGTTGGCTGTGGGTTTGTCACACATGGCTATTATGTTGAGGTACATTCTTCTGATGCCCAGTTTATTGAGGGTTTTTAACATGAAGGGAGGTTGAGTTTCATTGAATGGCTTTTCTGCTTCTGTTGAGACATCAGGTGGTTTTTGTTTTTAGTTTTGTTTCTGTGATGAATCAAATTTATTGATTTGCATATGTTGAACCAACCTTGCATCCCTGGGATAAAGCCTACTTGTTTGTGATGGATTAGCTTTTTGATGTGCTTCTGGATTTGCTATGCTAGTATTTTGTTGAGGACTTTTGCATCTATGTTCATCAGGGTTATTGGCCTAAAAATTTCTTTTTTCATTTTGTCTCCACCAGATTCTTGTATCAGAATGATGCTGGCCTCGTAGAATGAGGTGGGGAATAGTCACTCCTCCTCAATTCTTTGGAATAGTTTAGCTAGGATTGATACCAGCCCTGCCCTTCTTTATATGTCTGGTAGAATTTGGCTGTTCCTGTCTGGTCCAGGGCTTTTTGTTGTTGGTAGGTTTTTAATTTTAGTTTCAGTGTCAGAACTCACTACTGGTCTGTTCAGGGTTTCAGTTTCTTCCTGGTTCTATCATGGGAGAGGGTGTATGTTTCTAGGAATGTATCCTAGGAATGAAATCTAGGAATGTGTCCTAGGAATGAAACCATTTCTCTAGGTTTTCTAGTTAATGTGCATAGAAGTGTTTGTAATATTCTCTGATGGCTTTTTGTATGTCTCTGGGGTCAGTGGTAATGTCCCCTTTGTCATTTCTGATAGTGTTTATTTGGATCTTCTCTTTTCTTTTGCTCTGTTAGTCCAGCAGGCAGTCTGCCCATGTTATTTATTCTTTCAGAAAACCAACCTTTGGTTTTGTTGATCTTTTGTATGTTTTTTGTGTCTCAATTTTGTTCAGGTCAGCTCTGATTTTGGCAAGCATTAGGGGTTGGTGTCCCTGACCATGCTCCACTGAAACTGTTCCCATGCCAAATGCTCTGGGTTCCATGCAGGCTGGAGTCTTGTCCCTGCCAACTCTTCAAGAAGTTCTCCCTTGCCAGCCCAAATATCCATGGGTTCTCCTGTAGCTAGGATTCCAGAGGTCTGTAGTGGGCTACTCCATGTGTATTTAACTTATCCCTTCCCCGGGAGCCACTGAGGGCCAGGAATAAGTCCTGATGCTTGGCAACCCTATGCAGGGTCCCCAGCTTCTTACTCCTTTAGTCCAGGGTCTGCATCTTCCCTCCATCTACAATCAATGCCTTCCTTCTGAAGGTCTGCTCAGAGTGTGCTAGTCTTCTTGATGGTCTTATCTCTTGGTGGGAGAAACTCTTCCATGTAAAATGATTGCCAAGGAATATGAAACCTCATTGATAACATAATATTCTAGAATTTATTTAAACTTTATGAGAACCTGATATATCCTTATGAGGTGTTTCTGCTGAAATATGTAGTAAACACTTGCAAACTGTTAACTCCATTTATAAAAACCTTGGCATGTTAGGATAAATATGTAATATTTCATCAAAAGATAATTATGAAGAAATAGGCATTTCAATAGAACTGCATTGTAAATTCATATCACATTTTTCAGCCTTATCCAGGATATACAAATGGGAGTTCTCAAGGCATAATGCTCTTTGTAAATTCCTCGAGGGTGGATATATCCATCTATTCATTTCTCTTTCAATACCTGAAGCAGAGCTTGCGTGTGCTAGACACTCAGTAAATATTTATTGAAAAAACAAGTAATGAAAATTTATCCCTATGAACACTCATCGTTTGTTTTGGAGAAATATTTCAACTTAAAATTTATAAGCAATATATCATTTACTTAAAATAGAAAAAAGGTAGATAGTTAGTTCCTGAGGTAGTACTTTCAGTTCTAATGAATGGAATATTAAATTATTGACTAAGTAAATTTTAATAGCTAAGAATTTTTCTAATGAAAAACTGTGGTTATGAACATTCAGAATAACAGATTTATGGCATTTTCAAGTACTTTAACACTCATTGTGTTTGTTATACAGAAAAATCTTGTGAGATAGGCTATCATATATTATGATTTTTCATTGAACAAATGAGGGAACTGGATTTCAGAAAGATTAAGTGGTGACTCAAGGTTACACGGTTTGTGAGAGGGAAAGGTAGGTCTCCAGCCCAAGTTTTAATGCCCTTAAAGGCAGATTTACTTTCCATTTCACAACATGGTTTTCTGCATGCATGACACCTAAATAATAAAGTATGTTGAAGTGAAAAGGAAGCTTACATTCTATTCTAACCCCCAGCACTGCAGCTCTGTGATTATGTGATATTGGGCAAGTCAAGTGATCGCATATCCATTATTTTTTTGTGTGCAAACCTCAAATTTATAAGCCAAATTTTGCTTTATATCATATGTACTGATAAGAAATCTCTTGTTAGCAATTATATTCTGATAGCCTTTGTTCTGGGTATATTATTTATCTGTTTCATATGCAGTTTGTAAGCTTACTGATGGTGTAATTTATCATTAAATATAAATGTAATTATTTTATAGTATGTGTATATATACATATTATATATATGGTGTGTATGTATTTGTATATAGGTGTCCTGCATTTCTGATATTGCCCAGTTCAGTGCAAGGAGCAGATTAGGAGCATGTTCTGTGTGTATCCTTGTTAGTCTCTTACTACTTAGGCAAGAATGCAATCAATGAACTCTGGATAGTGAATGTCTGGCACTAAGAAGGTTATCCTGGCACCCACTGTTAGCAGACACCAGATACAGTGTCCTAGCTATGTCCACCACTCCTTTCATTGACTGTGTTGGTAAATTGTGCTGGTTTTACGTTGCTTAGAAAATATTTTGGTCCTTGCCTCATGTAACTTAAGCAATTAATAACTGTATCTTATTCCTTTATTAGAAAACAGCACTACACAAATAACGTCCACAGGAAGCCTTGTATTCCAAAATTTTCAAGAGCGTATGAGTGGAATTTATACATGTTTCCTTGAATATAAACCTACTGTGGAAGAAACTGTTAAACGTCTTCACCTAAAATATGTTATATATGGTAAGAAGTAAAATTAGTTGTGTTTTAACCTTTCTTAATGATTTTAAACGTTTAAATATGTTTAAATAGGTTTGTCTTAAAGGCACTTTGTTATTTTTAGTCTCATTTAATGAAAATGAATTACTGTCTCTCTGGGTAAAGTACTCTGTAAAGGGTTAGTGGTGAGGACAAAGAATGGTGAACAGACCGTAGTCTTTTTTTTCCTTCAGGGGAATGTTTCTGGAGTTTGCAGAGCTCCTCCGACTGCCTTGTCAGAAGTCTCTCTCCCACAGTTACTTTTTTAGTAGTAGTCATTACTTTATTCCGTTTATTTCTTCTTATACACATTATAGTAATTCACATTATGAATAATAATGTATATTCTTATAGAAATAGTTTCAGTCCAACTCTCCAGAATCATTCACATGAAGGTATTTGTAGTGTTTTATGTAGTTATTTGTTTTTTCTGTATTTATATGTTAAATTTTTATATAGTTCTTTCTGTTCTTTAATTAGTACATTATTTGATTTTTTCCCTTATTTATCATGCATTTTACTTCTATCTCAATTATAATTATTTTTTATGTTTCTCAGGGATTCATTCCTTCTTAGATTCTTTCCTGTTCTCTTTCCCTAACTTCCTTTCTTGTGTTAACTTTGTTCTTTATGTACACTCTTGAGTTGTACCGTTAGCTCATTTATTTTCTTTTTATTTTTTGGGGTAAATATAGTTAAGATTATAAATTTACTTTTTATTTCTATAGTTACATCCCACAATTACTGACATGTTTATCATCATTTCTAAATATTTAGTCAAATCTATGTTTTCTTTGATAGCTCATTTGTTATTTAGTACTATTTTCTTTTTTAAAAAAATGTTTGTTGTTGATTTTTATTTTGATTTTTGTGTGTGTCAGAGAATGTGGTTTACATGTTGTAATATTGAACTTTTGGATTTTGTTGACTTCTTTCATCCTCATCTTGACCATTTTTATTTCTGGAATGCTAATTCAATATATTTATTAGGATTTCTTAACTTATATTCGTGACTTTTAGCTTGTCTTTCATATACCAAAATCTTTAAATGCCATGTATTTTAGGTACTCCCATGCAATTTACCAAATGTTTCTTTAGGTATGTATGTCTGCTATTTAGCCTATCTATTTCATTTAATTAATTTATTTTTTACCTCAGTGATTTTTTTCTTTCTATTTCAGTGACTATATTTTCATTCTCCAATATGTTAGATCTTACATTTTTACAATCTCCACTTGTTTTTGATCATATCCACCTATTTTTGTTTTCTAATTTACTGTTCTTAATATATTCCTTTAACATTTTGAGAATTTACATTTTTAATTTTATTGTTAAATTTTAATAATGTACATATACATTTGTGTATCTTTACCACCAACAAATTAGGTTTTATTGCTGTTTTATCTGTATTGTGGGTGTAAAAAGCCATATCACTTATAATTTGCATTTTTCTTAATACTATTATCTTTGAGCATCTATTTATGTATGTTTATTGTCCCATACAAGATTCTATGTTTATATATTTTGCCTGTTTTCCTGTTTTTATGCTCTTGTCAATTTCTGGTAGTACTTTGAATATAGATCAGTGGTTCTAAAATTATGTTCTGTGAAACTCAGAGAGTCCCTGAGACTTTCAAGGGATCAGTAAGGTGAAAACTAATTTAGTAATTGCACTGAGATATTATTTGCTATTTCTACGGTGCTGATATTTGCACTTATGGTGGGCAAATTACTGCCACCTACTTAGTAGAAAGCAAGGCAATGGCACTGAACTGTACTGATAATTGAAGGGGAGAAACATAGTTTCTTTTTTTAACTCTCATGACTTCTTAGTTGAGACAAGAAAACAAAAGCCAGGTTAACAAGGGAGAAAGTGGCAGAAGTTTATATGAGTCCTGTACCCATCATGCTGGAGAGGCCTCAATTCAAAAGTGTCTCCTGTTGGTGGCTTAGGGGCTCACTTACATAATATTTTAACAAAGAGCCATAAATCCAGTATAGTGACAGAACAAAGGAGACAGCAGTTCCGGTCTTCTAAAAGGTTAGAAAACGTGGAAGGATAGTAAAACCTGTTCCTAGATTCCTTTGGTGCCTGCTGGTGCTTTCTCTAGACAGATTAGCAAGTGCTGTCTCCAGTAAGGAAGGACTGGTGTTCTGCCATGTGGCAAATAGAGGCTAAGGCAACATGTTACCCTCCATTTTTAGTGTCTTCAACCTTGTAATCCTCAATGTTTGGGGGAGAAATATTTTGTTTTTTTTCAGTCCCCCTGTTAAAGCTTTACTTTTAGAAAGTTTTACATATTTAAATCCACGTTGATAGCTTTGGGGAGATTTAGGTTAGAGGTTCTAAGCTAAAGAAATTGGCAAAATGGGGAGAAATAGATTAAAACAAGTAGAAAGAAACAAATTTGAGTTCCCTATCTTATTGAATGAGTCTCTTAGTCTTGAGAATAATCAGCTTAGTTGAACAGGTGAGTCTGATTTCAGAAAGTAGTGTTATAGCTGAATTTTTATCAAAATTCAGTCTCTATATGGTATGAGCACACTGGTATTTAGTCAGAGGCATTTTTTATGGAAAACAGAAAAGCAAAAGTTAATACCTGGAGCAGTCTGCAAACTGGTCTCTGAGTTTGGAGGGCAGTCAGCTGAGAATATTTTAGATTTCAGCTCAAAGCATTTTTAGTTAGAATGGTCAGGAAGTGGCAATTTGATAGGTATTCCCAGATTGTCATTTGAATCAGGCATTCCACTGAACTTTCTGTACATAAATAAGTTGTTGTGATGATTTCTCCAAAGTTTATATCAAGTTGTCTAGCATGAATTTGTAGGGCTTTAGGAAAATCAGTTTTGATGTCTAGGGATTTCAAGTCAAATGAGTGAATGGGAGAAAAATGGGAAGTTTTAGTGTGGAGACTCATAGTCAGATACTAGAAGAAACTAAAAATTCAAGACAGTCTAGATAATTAAAAAAAAATCTAGAAAATAATGGACAGGGCTAGAATCTAGTAACAGGTGTACTATAGTTTTTAATTTTTTCTTGAAACATAATTTTTCTCTCTCTGGTCACCCATTTCTACCAAAGATTACAGCGAGTCCAGTTCTGTTGTAAAATAAGTTTGAGCCTCATTATAGTTGGCTTGATTAGTTATGTAAACTGTAGCAAGGCCGGGCACAGTGTCTCACACCTGTAATCCCAGCACTTTGGGAGGCCAAGGCAAGTGGATCACCTGAGGTCAGGAGTTCGAGACCGGCCTGGCCAACATGGTGAAACCCCATCTCTACTAAAAATACAAAAATTAGCTGGGCGTGGTGGTGTGTGCCTGTAATCCCAGCTACTTGGGAGGCTGAGTCAGGAGAATCACTTGAATGTGGGAGGCAGAGGCTGCAGTGAACCAAGATCACTTCACTGTACCCTAGCCTGGGTGACAGGGCAAAACTCCATCTCAAAACAAATAAATAAATGAATAAATAAGTAAACAAACTGTAGCAGGAATAATGATTGACCTTATTATAGGTTTTTTTGAATTTGGCTTTGCTGGAACTTGTCATAAGGAAATGACTTTTAAAATGCTCTCCAGATTAGGAAGTCAAGCCATGGACTCACCCTCAGATGTTACCTGCAGTACTTGAGTTAATTCTTTTCTTGAAGTCCCCAGAATATTTCGTTTTCTGGTAAATGTTTTGATTTTGCTTACAAAAATATATTTTACCCAATTTCTACAAACTATAAATAGCTTTTTTTTAAAAAAAAAAAAAAGTTTTCTTTACTCTGGAAAACAAAAGAAAAGAAAATCAGCAATGTTTTCAACAAAAAGTCATAAAAATCCTTTTAGTCCTGCATCAGTTCAGTCCTACATAATTAATTCTTGTTCTGCTTGATGTTAGGTTAGCAATTTGAGTGCAATTTTTAAAATTCGAGTTATTCAAATTCTTACCCAGTCTAATTGTATGATCTTAGTGTACTAAGTATATTTACTGTACTAATTATACTTAAAGTCTATTCCATCAATCTTCTTGAAGACACTTTAGGATTTGCAGAGAGCTTTTGAGGAAAAAAAAAAGCAATAGAATAAAGCAGTAATACATCAAGAGTGTTTATTAGGGACCAGTTCTGTAGGCACTCTGCCTAGCAACTACACAAATTCCAGACTCCCAGAAGGCAAAAAGATGTTCAGTGCATCAGGTGGGTAAGACGACAGTTTTATCTGTGAAGGGAAAAGTTCCTGTCTGTCTAGGGAAGTGTTTACCAGCAAGGGCTAATCCTGCAAGCAGCCTCCACCTTGTAGTGTTAACTCTTTTATGCACATAAGCTGATCCTGAATTGTTGCTGGTTTGTGTGTACTTCTGCTGGAGACTCAGAAGAATATACTTTTGATACAGTGTTTCAGAGAATTTGAGGAATATTTTGTCTTAAATTGAGACTTAGTTCTATTTCAGGTAATACCTCGATATAGGTCAGTTTTCTGGAAAGAAAAGGTTTTCTTTCTCTGTCCCCAGTCATACTGTGACTCACTCCAGTTTCCAGCTCTGACCCCATAGGTTCAGTTATTCTATGTGATATTTGTGTATATTATATATCTTTCATATTATAAATCATGATATATGTGTATATACATGATAAATGCATACCTACACTGATGGATGAATCAGTACAAAACGTATGTTAGAATTCCTGTTCAGAAGTGAAACCTATAGAGATTTCCTCAGCAATTAGAAGCTGTCTGGTCTCTACTCCAAATACAAAGATGGAGAGTAGCTAAGTATGAACCTTTTCCTGAGCATAATTGAGGAATAGGCAGGGAGGTCTCCCTTGCTTGAAAGAAGTAGCAACAGAACTTCCTGTTTTGGAAGATGAACTTTTCTGACTTTTGGTATTGTAGTGAATTTCTTTTCATTTTTATTTTTCTTGTGTCATTTCAGTGAGAATTTGGGATAGGCAAATATATATATATATATATATATATATATATATATATATATATGTGTATATATATATATATATATTCTCAGTTCTAGTTGTACTCAACTCAGTAAAACTAATTGTGGATTTATTAGAAACACATATTTTTGAATATTGTTCATGATTACGTGACTTTAATTTCTTCCAAGATAAATGTTTGAACTTAGAGAAGTGTCACACCTGAGTTTGAGCAGTGTAGTGTTGAGGTTAAGAGCACAGGCTCTAGGACCAGGCTCCGTAAATTAGAATCTTAGTTTTAATAGCATAGGCATTGGACATGTGACATAATTCCTGCTTCCCTCAATTTCTTTATGGCGGATAGAAAATCTTAATGATGTTGAGAGATTTAAATGAGTCACTATTTGTAAAGTGTCTATCATGATATTTGATACTTAGTAACTGCAAGCTAAGTGTTGGTGAATTAAAAATAAATATAACTGTATATAAAAACTTGTACCAAGAATTTATACCAAATAATGATATTTCTTAAATAGTTGCAATATGTTTCAATTATTTAAATAACCATTTTTTTGTCTTTCTCTTATTTTTTTACAGCGTATCGTGAGCCTCATTATTATTATCAGTTCACAGCTCGGTATCATGCAGCTCCATGCAATAGTATTTATAATATTTCTTTTGAGAAGAAACTTCTTCAGATTTTAAGCAAACTGGTTCTTGACCTTTCATGTGAAATTTCCTTACTTAGGTCTGAATGCCATCATGTTAAAATGCAAAAAGCTGGTTTGCAAAATGAATTGTTCTTTACATTTTCAGGTAAGTCCATACAATTCTTTAGAAAAGCAACTTGAGAACACATAACTAATAGTTAAAAAATATTGTCAATTACAGCATTTTTACAATATAAACACTTTACATCTGAATATATTTTGTTCTCTACTTTGACTTAGTTCTTATCACCCCTCAAATAGAATTCTACTGTTTCATGTACTAATGAAAAGTTTGCTTTCTCAATAACTTACACTGTTATGATAATTTACTATAGAGTGGAATTTGCTATAAGGTAAGGGGTGTCATAATATTTACAATGATTTAATTTATAAAATCATCTAATTGTAAGATGGGTTAATATAGACAAGAAGAACCATTCAGCTTAGTGTGCTTTTCCTAATAATGTGGAGTACAGGCCCGATATTTTCTGGAAAACAAAGAATTGGACTTTATAGTTTTAATGGTTTGTTTATGAAGGAGCCCTTAGGAATACCCATCCATGTGTTTTTAAGGGGTCCCAGTGACAGTAGGGCACCCCTCCCATTTTCATTCCAAATGAAATGTTACTGCTTGCTAGTTTCTTCTTCCTTCCTCCTTTTTTTAGGGTTTTTTTTTTTTTTCTGCTATCAGACTTTGATTGTATTTACCCATTTCCCTACTTTCCCTTCTCACTTTTTTTTTTTTTTTTTTTTTTTTTTTGTGGTCATCTAGGATTGAAGTTTTAGAAACACAATTGAGAGGCATGAAGCTTTAAGGGAAAAGAACAAGAGAAGTTCAGCCTCATTTTCTGTCTTTTATCTTCCTTACTTCTCTTTCATTCTCTCTTTCCTTCTCTTCTCCCCTCTTTCCTTCTCCTCTGTCCTCCCCTTCCCTCCCCTTCCCTCTCCTCTGGTGGCTACTCTACTTCCTTTCTCTGGCCTCCCCCTCCTTCTCTCTTCTCTTCTCTAGAAATACCTTGAAAGTTTTTCTCCAGCCTCTGAGACTAATTACCAGAAATAGAATCTTTCTTTATTTCTTCAAGGATTTATTATTAGCATTCATAAGATTTATGGGGTCTTTGTTCCTGGATCTGTTTAATAGGTAGATCAGTCCTTAGAAAACCTGAAAGTGTGACTCGCTTTGGGTTCAGCACTTTGGGAGGCCGAGGCAGGTGGATTACTTGAGGTTAGGAGTTTGAGACCAGCCTGGCCAACATGGTGAAACTTGCCTCTAATCAAAATGTAAAAAATAGCTAGGCATGGTGGTGTGGGCCTGTAGTCCCAGCTACTTAGGAGGCTGAGGCAGGAGAATCACTTGAACCCAGGAAGTGCAGGTTGCAGTGAGCCAAGATCATGCCGCTGCACTCCAGCATGAGTGACTGATTTAGACAAAAAATATAAAGAAAGAAGAAAGAAAGGAAGGAAGGGAGGGAGGGAGGAAGGAAGGGAGGAAGGAAGGTAGGGAGGGAGAAAAAGAAAGAAAGACAGAGAAAGAAAAGAAAAAGAAAGAGAACCTGAAAATGTACTGAAACTCATAAAAGAAATGATATCCAATAGAAATGAAGCATTGTGGGCTTGATTTGCATTTCCCCAAAGGCAGATGTCGAACATCTTTTCATGCTTTTTGGTCATTTGTGTATCTTCTTTGGAGAAATGTTTATTCAAGTCTTTTGCTCAATTTAAAATTGGGTTGTGTGTCTTTTTGATGTTGTTGTAAAAGTTCTTTATATATTCCTAATACTGGATTCTTAGTAATATGTGATATGCAAATATTTCTTCCATTTTATAGATTGTTTTCTCACTTTCTTAATAATGTCCTTTGTTGCCCAATTGATTTTAATTTTGATGAAGTCCAATTTACCTATTTTTTCCTTGTGTTTCTTGTACTTTGGGTGATGTTTATAAGAATATATTGCCAAATCTGAAGTCATGAAGATGTACCCCTTCTGTAGTTTTAGCTGTTACGTTTAGGTCTAAGATTCATTGTGAGCTAATTGTGTATGTAGTATAAGGTATGGGTTCAATCTTATACTTCATATTTTACATGTGGCTATCCAGTTGCCCAAAACATTTGTTGAGGAGACCATTCTTTTCCACATTGAATTGTCTTGGCACCCTTGTTGAAGGTCAGTTAACCATAAATATACGGACTTATCTCAATTCTCAAGTCTATTGCATTGCTCTGTTTTTCTGTTCTTATGTCAGTACACTATTCTGATTACTGTAGCTTTGTGGTACTTTTGAAATTGAGAAGTGAGAGTTCCCTAAATTTTGTTCTTCCTTGTTAACATTGTTTTGGTAATTTAAGATTGATTGTAATTCCGTATGATTTTTAGCATCTCCTTCCTCATTTGTGATGAAAATCACCGTTGGAGTTTTGATAGGGATTGCATTGGATCTTAACATAGCTTTGGATATTATTGCCACCTTAACAATATTAAGTCTTTTAATCTGTGAACACAGGATAGCTTTGCTTTTATTTAGAACTTGTTTAATTTCTCTCAGCAGCATTTTACAGTTTTCAATGTATAAGTATAGTTCTGTAACTCTTGGCAAATGTATTTTGAAGTATTTTATTATTTCTATTGCTATTATAAGTGGAAGTTTCTTAGTTCCCTTTATACATTGTTCATGGCAAGTGTATAGAAATACACTGGGATTTTAAAAAATGGATTCTGCACCCTTGGTTGAATTCCTTTATTAGCTCTAATAGTGTTTTTTTGGCTTTGTTTTGTTTTGGGGAAATATTTAATAGTTTTTATGTAGAAGATAATATTGTCTGTGGATAGCAATATTTTTACTTAGCCCTTTCCACCCTGGATACATTTTCCACATTTTTCTTGCAAAACTGTTCTTGCTTTAACTTGCAGCACAATGTTTAGTAGAAAGGGCAATGTTGGCATCTTTGTCTTGTACTTGATCTTAGGAGGAAAGCTTTCAGTCTTTCCCTGTTAAATATGATATTTGCTGTGGGTTTATAATTAAAGGATTTTGTATTTTGTTAAATACTACTTTTATATGAAGTAAGATTATTATGTGTTTTTTATTTTCACCCTGCCTTCTATTAATGCAGTATACTCTATTTTGATTGCTATATATTGAACAACCTTTGCTTTACTGGAACATACCCTACTTGGTCACAGCATATTCTTTACTATACTACTGGAATTGGTTATATTTTTATTAAGAATTTTTGCATTCATAATGGATATTGGCCTGTAATTATATCATTTTCTGGCATTGGTGTCAGGGTAATGCTAGCTTCATGATATGAGTTAGGAAGGGTTACCTCCTCTTCTGTTCTTTTGGAAAAAAGTGAGGTGAATTTTATTTAATTCTTCTTTGACTGATAGAATACATTACTGAGGCTTTTGGGTTCTGGGTTTTTATTTGTTGGAAGGTTTTTGATTACTGATTCAAACTCCTTACTTAGTTATAGACCTATTCATATTTTCTGGTTCTTCTTGAGTCAGTTTTGGTAGTTTGTGTGTTTCTTGCTATTTGTTTATCTCATTTAGGTTACTTAATTTATTGGCCTAAGATGTTTATAGTATTCTCTTGTTATCCTTTTTATTTCTGAAAGATAGGTAGTAATGTCTCTACTTTGCTTTCTCTATGTGAATGTTTGTCAATTTTATGGTGTTTCTTCCAAAAGCCAATGTTTTTTAAATTTTCTTTTTGCTTTTTCTATTCTCTATTTAGTTCATATCTTTTCTCTTCTTTATTATTTCCTTCTTTTTGATATCTCTGGGTTTAATTCATTCTTTTTCTATTTTCTTAAGCTGTGACATTAAGTAATTGATTTGAAGTCTTTCTTTTTGTTAAGTATAGGTGTTTATACTCATATATTTCCTTCTGAGTACTGTTTTAACTACAACCCATACTTTTTGGCATGTTGTATTTTCATTTTCATTCATCTGTAAGTATTTTCTAACTTCCCTTGTAATTTTTTTTGACCTGTTGGTTGTTTAGGAGTATGTTATTCAATTTCCACATATTTGTGTACATTCTAGATTTTCTTCTGTTATGGCTTTCTGATTTCTTTCTTTTGTGGTCATAGAAGTCTAGTCCAAATGACCATGCGGATGGCTAAATAGTAGAAAGAAGAGATTTATTGGTGACATCAACTTGCAGTCTGGAAAGATACAGTCTCTGTTGTGGACTGAAGGCAGTCTCTCTTCCAAAAGGGAAAGGAGAGGTTGGGTTTTATGTCTCACAGGGTCCATATTAACAATAGAGTCTTATATATTCAGCTTGTTTTGGGATAAAGCTTCAGTATTCAGTAACATACTGTACAGGTTAGCCTAGTAGCAATAGCCTATACCATATAGCCTAGATGTGTGGTAGGCTATACCATTTAGGGTTTCTTTAAGTACAACCTATGATGTTTGCACGACAACAAAATTGCATAACAACACATTGCTCAGAATGTGTCTCTATCATTAAGTGACACATGACTATATTTCTTATCTTCTGCTTTATTGGCATTGAATTTTCATTTTTTAGTTTCCCAAATGGAAGCTTCAGCTATTGAATTTAATTCTTTCTTCTTTTTTATGTATGTATTCAATGCTATAAGTTTCTCTCTAAGCACTGCTTTTACTGCATGCCACAATTTTTGATAAGTTGTTTAACTTTCATTTAGTTCAAAATATTTTAGAATTTCTCTTGAGACTTCTTTTCTGACCATTGTATTGTATATTAGTATGTTGTTTAATGTCTGAGTATTTTGGGGTTTGGCAGCTATGTTTCTGTTAATAATTTCAAGATGAATTCTGTTGTGGCCTGAGAGCATACATTGTGTGATTTTTTTTCTTTTAAATATGTTAATGTGTGTTTTTTTTTTATGGCCCAAACTGTGGTTTGTCTTGTGAATACTTTATGTGATCTTGAGAAGAAAATGTATTCTGCTGTCTTTGGATGAAATCTTCTTTGCATGTCTGTTGGATACAGTTGATTGATGGTGCCCTTCAGGTCAACTGTGTCCTGATTTTCTGCTTTCTGGATTTCTTAGTTACTGATAGAGGGTATTGAAGTCTCCATCTATAATACTGTATTCTACTATTTCTCCTTGCAGTTCTGTCATTTTTGTCTCACATATTGTTACTCTGTGTTATTACACAAATACTCATTAGCGAATTTTATGTCTTTTTAAAGAATTGACACTATTATCATTATATAATGCCCCTATCTATTCCTGATAATTTTGTTTGCTGTGATACCGGTTTTGTCTGAAATTAATATTGCTACTCCAGCTCTTTTCTGATAAAGTTAGCATAGTATAGTTTTCTTCATCTCTTTACTTTTAATCTTTCCATGTTTTTATATTTAAAGAGGATTTCTTTAAACAACATATGATTGCTCCTTTAGCTCAGAGGAGTTTGTTATTACCCACCTTCTGATGCCTACTTCTGTCAATTTGTCAGACTCATTCTCTGTCCAGTTTTGTTCTCTTGCTGGTGAGGAATTGTGATCCTTTGGAGGGGAAGAGGTGTTCTGGTTTTTGAAATTTTCAGTCTTTTTGTGCTGATTTCTTCCCATCTTTGTGGATTTATCTACCTTTGGTCTTTGAAGTTGATGACCTTCAGGTGGGGTCTCTGAGAAGATGTCTTTTTTGTTGATGTTAATACTATTCCTATCTGTTAGTTTTCCTTCTAACAGGCCCCTCTGCTGCAGATCTGCTGGAGTTTGCTCTAGGTCTACTCCAGACCTTGTTTTCCTGTGTATCATCAGCAGAGGCTGCAGAGCAGCAAAGATTGCTACCCGGTTCTTCCTCTGGAACCTTCTTCTCAGCAGGGCACCTGCCAGATACCAGCCAGTATGAGGTGTCTGTCGGCTCCCACTGGGAGGTGTCTCCCAGTCTGGATACAGGAGGGTCAGGGGCTCACTTGAGGAGGCAGCCTGTCCTTTATCAGAGTTCAAATGCTGTGCTGGGAGGTCCGCTGCTCTCTTCAGAGCTGTCAGGCAAAGACATTTAAGTCTGCTGAAGCTGCACGCACAACCGCCACTCGCCCCAGGTGCTCTGTCCCAGGGAGATGGGGTTGTATTGATAGGTCCCTGAATGGGATTGTTGTCTTTTTTTTTTTTTTTTCCAGAGATGCCTTGCCCAGAGAGGAGAAGCAGTGTGCTCTGCTCAGTTTGAACTTCGCTGAGGCTTTGTTTACACTGTGAGGGTAAAACTGCCTACTCAAGTCTCAGCAATGGCCAATTCCCTTCCCCCTGTCCCTCATCCCACCCCTGCCCCACCAAGCTTGAGCATCCCAGGTTGTGCTAGCAGTGAGAATTTCAAGCCAGTTGATCTTAGCTTGCTGGTCTCCATGTGGGTGGGACCTGCCAAGCCAGACTACTTGGCTCCCTGGCTTCAGCCCCCTTTCTAGGGAAGTGAATGGTTCTTTCTTACTAGCATTCCAGGTGCCACTGGGATATGGAAAAAAGCTCTTGTGGCTAGCTGAATTTCTGTCCAAACAGCTGCCCAGTTTTGTACTTGAAACCCAGGGCCCTAGTGGTGTAGGCAGCAGAGGAAATCTCCTTATCTGCAGATTGTGAAGACTGTAGGAGAAACATAGTATCTGGGTTGGAGTAATTAATAGCCTACCAACCAAAAAAGAAATCTGGGACCAGATGGATTCACAGCTGGCTTCACCAGAGGTACAAAGAGAAACTGGTACCATTCCTTTTGAAACCATTCCAAACAACAGAAGAAGAAGGAATCCTCCCTAACTCATTTTATGAGGCCAGCATCATCCTGATACCAAAACCTGGCAGAGACACAACAAATAAAGAAAAATTCAGGCCAGTTTCCCTGATGAACATCGATGCAAAAATTCCCAGTAAAATACTGGCAAACCAAATCCAGCAGCACATCAAAAACGTATCCACCACAATCAAGTCGGCTTCATCCCTGGGATGTAAGGCTTGTTCAACGTATGCAAATCAATAAACATAAAATCCATTGCATAAATAGAACCAATGACAAAAACCATATGATTATCTCAATAGATGAAGAAAAGGCGTTTCTCAAAATTCAACAGCCTTGCATGCTAAAAACCCTCAATAAACTAGGTATTGATGGAACATATCTCAAAATAATGAGACCTATTTATGACAAACCCACAGCCAATATCATACTCAATGGGCAAAGACTGGAAGCATTCCTTTGAAAACTGGCACAAGCAAGGATGCCGTCTCTCACCACTCCTATTCAACTTAGTATTGGAAGTTCTGGCCATGGCAATCATGCAAGAGAAAGAAATAAAGCGTATTTAATTAGGAAAAGAGGAAGTCAAATTGTCTCTGTTTGCAGATGATTGCAGATGATATGATCGTATATTTAGAAAACCCCTTCATCTCAGCCCCAAATCTCCTTAAGCTGATAAGCAACTTCAGCAAAGTCTGAGGATACAAAATCAATGTACAAAAATCACAAGCATTCCTATACACCCAATAACAGACAGAGAGTAAAATCATGAGTGACCTCCCATTCACAGTTGCTAGAAAGAGAATAAAATACCTATGAATACAACTAACGGGATTTGAAGGACCTCTTCAAGGAGAACTACAAACCACTGCTCAAGGAAATAAGAGAGGACACAAACAAATGGAAAAACATCCCATGCTAATGGATAGAAAGAATCAATATCATGAAAATGGCCATACTGCTAAAAGTAATTTATAGATTCAGTGCTATCCATGTCAATATACCATTTACTTTCTTCACAGAATTGGAAAAAACTACTTTAAATTTCATATGGAACCAAGAAAGAGCCCTTATAGCCAAGTCAATCCTAAGCAAAAAGAACAAAGTTGGAGGCGTCACGCTACCTGACTTAAAACTATACCCCAAGGCTACAGTAACCAAAACAGCATGGTACTGATACCAAAACAGATATATAAACCAGTGGAACAGAACAGGGGCCTCAGAAATAACACCATACATCTACAGCCGTCTAATATTTGACAGACCTGACAAAAGCAAGCAATGGGGAAAGGATAACTTATTTAATAAATGGTGTTGGGAAAACTGGCTAGCCATATGCAGAAAGCTGAAACTGGATCCCTTCCTTACACCTTATGCAGAAATTAACTCAAGATGGATTAAAGGCTAAAATGTAAGACCTAAAACCATAAAAAACCCCAGAAGAAAACCTAGGCAAAACCATTCAGGACACAGGCATGGGCAAAGAATTCATGACTGAAATACCAAAAGCAATGGCAACAAAAGCCAAAACAGACAAATGGGGTCTAATTAAACTAAAGAGCTTTTGCACAGCAAAAGAAACTATCATTAGAGTGAACAGGCAACCTACAGAATGGGAGCAAATTTTTGCAATCTATCTGTCTGACAAAGAACTTAAACAAATTTCCAAAAAAAAAAAAAACCATCAAAAAGTGGGCAAAGGATATGAACAGACATTTCTCAAAAGAAGACATTTATACAGCCAACAAACATGAAAAAAGCTTATCATCGCTGGTCGTTAGAGAAATGCAAATCAAAACCACAATGAGATACCATCTCATGCCAGTTAGAATGGTGATCATTAAAAAGTCAGGAAACAACAGATGCTGGGGAGGATGTGGAGAAACAGGAAAGCTTTTACACTGTTGGTGGGAGTGTAAATTAGTTCAACCATTGTGGAAGACAGTGTGGCAATTCCTCAAAGACCTAGAACTAGGAATACCATTTGACCCAGCAATCTAATTACTGGGATAACCCAAAGGATTATAAATTGTTCTGCTATAAAGACACATGCACACATAAATTTATTGCGGCACTGTTCACAATAGCAAAGACTTGGAACCAATTCAGATACCCATCAGTGATAGACTGGACAAGAAAATGTGGCATGTATACACCATGGAATACTATACAGCCATAAAAAAGGATGAGTTCATGTCCTTTGTAGGGACATGGATGAAGCTGGAAACCATCATTCTCAGCAAACTGACACAAGAATTGAAAACCAAACACAGCATGTTCTCATTCATAAGTGGGTGTTGAACAATGAGAACACATGGACACAGGAAGGGGAACATCATACCCAGGGGCCTGTTGGGAGTGGGCGGCTGGGGAAGGGTTAGCATTAGGAGAAATACCTGATGTAGATGTAGATGATGGGTTGACAGTTGCAGCAAACCACCATGGCACGTGTGTACCTATGTAACAAACCTGTGCATTCTGCACATGTACCCCATAACTTAAAGTATAATAATAATTTTTTAAAAACCCATATGATTGGGTATTTTTAAAAATGCACTCTGGTGGTCTCTGTCTTTTAGTTGGTGTGTTTATACCATTGATATATAAAGTGATTATTAATATGGTTGGAGTAACAATATTTGTTACTGTTTTGTATTTGTTGCCCTTTCATTTTTACTTTTTCTCCCTTCTCTTACATGTATGTATGTATGTATGTATGTCTAGATACAAGATCTTGGTTCTGTTGCACAGGCTGGAGTGCACTGGCAGATTATAGCTTACTGTAACCTTGAACTCCTGGGCTCAAGCAGTTCCCCCCACCGCAGCCTCCTAAGTAAGCTAGCACACCACCATGACCAGATTTAAATAAAAAAAGTTTTGTTTTTTTTTTTAACAGATGGGGTCTTGCTGTTTTGCCCAGGCTGGTCTTGAATGCATGCCCTCCAGCAATCTCCTACCTCAAGCTCCCAAAGTGCTGGGATTGCAGGCATGAAACACCGCACCTAGCCCTTTCTCTTGTTTTAATCAGGTATTTTGTGTGATTCCATTTCTCTTCTCTTAGCTTATCAATTATACTTTTTTAAATTACTTTTTTAGTGGTTCTAAAATTTGTAATATACATTTATGACTAATTGAAGTCCACTTTCAAATTACACTATGCCATTTAAAGAGTAGTGTAATTGCCTTATAACATAGTGTTCTCAGATTCATCCCTCTTTCCCTTGTAAAACTGCTATTGTTTAACTTTTCCATGAGCTTTAATACTGAATACATTCTTGCTTTTATTATTTTTAGCTAGCTATTATCCGTTAGAAAAATCAAGAATAAAGTAATATATTTTTAAAACTTTCATTTATTCCTTCTCTAATGCATTCCTTTGTTTACATAGATATGTGTTTTAAATGCATATATTTCTTATCTCTGAAGAACATCCTTTAACATTTCTTGCAAGTCAGGGCACTGGTAACAGATTTTCCCGATTGCTGTTAATGTGAGAAAGTCTTTTCTTTCAGTTTTTAAAGGATGACGTAAATGGATGCTGAATTTTAGGATGGTAGATTTTTCCTCAGCACTTTGAATATTTAGCTTCACTTTTCTGTATGCATGGTTTTTGAAGGGTAGTCTTACGTAATTCTAATCCATGCGCCTCTTTGGTAATAAGTCCATTCTAGCATCTTGAAATATCTTTTCTCCATTTTTGATTTTCTGTAGTTTGAATAGGGTGTGTGTGTGTGTGTGTGTGTGTGTGTGTCTGTGTGTCTGTGTGTTTTTTGCATTTTTCTTGCTTGAGGTTCTCTGAGTTTCCTGGATCTTTACTTTGGTGTCTGTCATTAATCTTGGAAAATTCTCAGCAATTTTTGCTTCAGATATTTCTTCTGTTCCTTTCTTCTCCTTCTGGCATTACCATTTTGTGTATTATACAGCTTATGTTATTGGATTCCACAGTTCTTGGATATTCTTTTCTTGTTTTTTTTTTAATTCTTTTTTTGAGAAATTTCTACTGATGTATTTTCAAGTTTCAACCTGTTTGATTCTTTCTACAGCCATGTCCAGCCCACTGATGGGCTCATCAAAGACATTCTTCATTTTGGTTAAAGTGGTTTTGATATTTAACATTTCCTTGTGATTCTTAGGGTTTCCATCTCTCTCACTACATTTATCTATTCTCTTCTTGCATATTATCCCATTTTTTCCTTTAGAACTCTTAGCATATTATTCATAGTTATTTTAAATTTCTGTACCATAATTCCCAAATCTCTGCCATATCTGAGTTTTGTTTTGATGGTTGCTGTGTTTCTTAAAACTGTGTTTATTTGACTTTTAGTATGTTTTCCAATTTTTGTGTAGGTGTGTGGAAAACTGAACATGATGCACCAGGTAGTAAGAAATTAAATAGTTCTTTTAGTGTTTCATATTTCTGTTTATCTGCCTAGGATTTGGGCTTTGTTTATAGTTTATTGTAGTACTAGGTTTCAGAAGCTACATTTTTTTTTTGGATCTTGTTTTTGTCTTTTCTATGGTCTTTGGGTGATAAGACTTTTTCTTGAATAAGACTTGAAATGCTTTCCACTATAATACCATGGCATTATAAGTAACTCTGTAAATATGTTGGTAATATATGTGTATACGAGGTTAAGCATCCTGTAAGTCTGTGATTTGCTCTCAGTTTTTTTAGAGAGCCTGTATTTTTTGTCTGAGACCTTCACAAGTGCTTCTTTTTCTCAGTTTACACTGAGAAGGCTCAAGGGAGTTTGAATTTGGTATTTTTCTTCCCCCAGGTCATTGAGGCTCTGGTAAAAATGAAACTTTATTAAACTATTTCTCTTGAGGCAGGGTTTCATTCAAAATACTAGTTGTACTTCAGATGCTCTTGTTGTACTTTGCTTTGGTTTACTTCTAAGTAGTTAGTTTTCTCCTTTCCTTTGCCAGAAGCACCATATTTTTCTCCATTCTTAACCCCGAGAACCTGTTAGGTTTCCTGGACATAAAACTCGTGAAAGTTTGGAAGCCCTACCCCACCACCTAAGAATTGGCCCCATTGGAGTTTTAGCTGTGGAGCTTGCCCACACTGAACTTAGGTCCCTTGGTTATAATTTAAGTTATCCTGGTAAAGGCTCCAGTAGCAGGCTTCCGCTCCTGATAAGTTGTGATTCTCTGTATACACCTGTCTTCCGTTTATGGAAGCTATAGTTTTCCCAGCGCCCTCAATTTTCTGATGGTTCTAAGGAAAGTTGCAGATGTTTTTGTTGTTGTTGATACAAGCGTGACAACTGACAAGTTTCTTAGATGCCAAATAGAAACCAGAAGTTGTCTCATGTCTTTTTTGTTCCATTATTCCTGTTACTACCTTTTATGTTTATTTATAGAGTACCATTGAAATTTCCTTCTCATTTTATTTTATTAATGTATTTTAGTTATTTTCTTGGTGATTATCTTGAGAACTACAATTAGAATTTCAAACTCATAACAAACTAGTTTGAATTACTTCCAGCTTAGTTATAATAGTATTCCAAAACTCTGCTCCTATGAAGGTTACTCTTTATCTATATTCTTGTTCCTAATTACATTACTATATATTGTGTGTCCACTAACATAGATTTGTAATTATTGTTTTATTCATTTGTCATTATTATAATATAAAAAAGATGAATGAAAAAATACTAACTTTTATATTCATCTACAGTTGTCTTTATATTTACCCATATGTACTCCTATGTGGTTACTTTTGCCAGTATTCTTTTTTTGTGCCTAGTATCAAATTACTATTTATTCTTCATCAGCTGTTCATTTTGCTTAGATTCTCCTTCAGTTTTGAAAGCTTATTTTGCTAGATACAGGATTCTTGATTGAAGTGTTTTTATTTCAGTTCTTTATGTCTTCTATCTTCTGTGGTTTTTCATGAGAAATCAGATGTTCATCTTATTGTGGACACCTAGTATGTGGCAAATTACTTCTTTCTTGCTGCTTTTAAGATTCTCTCTTTGTCTTTGATTTTAAAAAAAATGGTTGCCCATTTATTATAAATGATATTAAAGAAGATACAGATATACAGCCAGAATGAAGAGATGCCCAGGGCAAGGCCTGCGGGAATGGGCCTGGAGCTTACATGCCCTCTTCAGGCATGCCACCAGCCAGTACCTCTGCATGTTCAACAACCTAGAAGCTCCTGTCTTTGATTTTTGAAAGTTTCATTATAATTTGTCTCAGTGTGGGATTCCTTGTATTTACCTTATATGGATTTTATTTATCTTGTATATGTAGATTGATGTGTTTTATCAAATTTGGGAAATTTTGGCCATTATTTCTTCAAATACTATTTTTGCCACTTTCTCACTTTTCTCTCCTTCTACAGTACCCACAATGTTTATGGTGATATACTTAATGTTGTTACCCAGATGTCTTAGATTCTCTTCACTTAAAATTTTTTTTCTTCTCTGACTATGTAATTTCAGTAAACTATCTTCAAGTTCACTGATTCTTTCTTTTGCTTGCTCAAATCTGTTGTTGAAAACCTTTAGTGAAGTCCTTATTACAGTTGTTATAATTTTCTGCTCCATAATTTTTATTAGATTTTATCCTATAACTTATTTTGCTTTATTGATATTCTCTGTTTGTGAAGGTATCATTTGGTTCTTGGCTCATGATTTTCTTTAGCTCTTTGAGCACATTTAAGATAGCCGATTTAGAGTTTTTTTCTAGCAAGTCCAATATCTGTGTTTCCTCAGGGACAATTTCTGTTATTTTTTTGTTCTCTGTGAATGGACCATACCTTCTTGTTTCTTTACAAACGTATTTTTTTTAAAAAACTTTACATTTTAAATTATTTTAATGGATACTTTTGAAATCAGATCCTTCAGTGTGTATGGTTGTTGCTTGTGTGGATTGTAGTTGTTTGTTTCATAATTTTCTACATCTTTTGTCGTCCTCTGGAGTCTGTCTTCCATTTACTTCAACTTTTATTACATTTTTAACCTTTGAATTCTCTTTAACCTTTGTAGTCAGATACTGACTTGACAGAGATTTTCTTAAATGCTATGTTAAAGTTGTCTTTTGTTGATTTTAGCATTCACTTGGTTGTAAACATTTGATCATTTTCTGGAGTTCTGACAAAAGTTGATTCTGACTATTTTTGTTGATTGTTTTCAATGTTTCTAAGGAAAGAGGTGGCCAGGAGTTTTCTTCTCTACTATTTTTTCTGGCATCATTCCTATCTTCTTTAATTTTTAATCTCATAGAAAACTTATCTTACAAAAAGCTAGGTGATTTTATACAGGATGAGGTTAGTCAGCTAGCCTAAATAAAAAGGGGATGTGCTAGAAGCTCAGGAGAAGATAGCTGATGCAGAGAACATGAGTGTCATGTGGTTTGCCTGATATAGTGGGGATGGATAGCCTGTTGCCTGCTAACACCATTAATACTGGATTTGGACTGAAAGAGTCTCCTAGATATTTGTTACTTTAGCAATCTTTTATGTATACGGATTCTGAAAAGATAGATGAGAAAAGATCTCATGTATCTTTTGATTCTATGTTGTGGTTTCTGACAGTTTTGCATTAGTTTCATGAATAGTAACCTTAATCAACTTTTTAAATTGCCTCAAATTTTTGTAAGGGTTCAAAAGTAAGAAAATTTTACATCATCATGATAATTCAATCTCATAATCCTGTTATGATGCATTGGTAGACTCAGATCTGCCACCTTCTGAATTAATTTATGGACAGTACTTTCAAAAGCTGTACCTTAGGTGAATACTATTTAAACGACCTGGCTACAGTTTGCTAGTGCTTTTCATAACTCTACGTATATTTCTGATACATAAATTTAGAGATTTAACTTTTCTTTGGCCTCATTTTAAAAGGACCTAAGGTAAAAATAGAATATAAATAAAACTTTTTCTCCCCCAAGTCTATGATCCTAATTAGAGCTCTGTCTCAAATTAACTGATCTAATTTTATAAAATCAGAGGATGGATTGTATTGTCTGTACTATTTTATAGTACCTTATAATATCGTGCAGATGGCAAGAGTGAAGTTTCACATCGTGTATGGGTTTGGGAAGATTTGAAAGAAATATGTTGAAACAACAAAACAAAGATGTTCTGGTATTCTGAGAATATACTCTGCATATATTCATACTTTTATGATCAATTTTATGCTTTTCATATCAGCAGTTGTCCATCAGATGTATTTTACATAACATACTAGGTAAATGCTGGTAATGAAGAGTAAGGATCCCTCTTCAAGATTATATTATAGTAAAAAGAAAATATTCATATAATAATAGTACAACTTATATAAATACTGTAGAAGAGTTACCAAGTGTTTTATGGGTTCTAAGGAAGTGACGATGTTATTAAGGAAATGAATAATTAAGGAGGCCTGTGAAAAATTGTTGGTGTTTTGAAAGAATTCTGTGGAACATGAACAACTGAAAGTCATATACACAGACACCATAGAGCATATTTGGAATGAATAGAGAATGGATAGCCTACAAATAGAGTTATGGAAAAAACAAAACTGTCAAGATCGGTAGTAGATAAATTATAGAGATTTTGATTGCTGGGGTGAAGTATTTGTTTTTAAACATTTTGTCATAACTGGAAAGGTTGACAAAAATCACATTATTCAGATCCTTGTTTTACAAATACGAGAGTAGAAGCCTCAAATGTTATTTTACATTCTACCTATGTTTATTAGTTGACCTCCTATAAAACTCAGGCTACAAATCAGATTTCTTTCCATGTATTTTTTAAGTCTTGCAGTATAATAAGAACATTTCTCAGATGATCTTGTAAAGACAGTACTCATTTCTACATTGCTAAATTCAATGGAATTTTGTTGATTTTGTTCACTTATGTATCCCAAGCACCTTGAGTAATTTCTGACACATAGTAGGCTCTTGGCAATTGTTTATTAAATAAATTAATGTATACATGAATATAAATATTCATCATTTTAGTTACCATGGCCACTACTATAGTCCAGCCTCATTCCGTTTCCAGTATTGTGATCATAGTTTATCCTACCTCTATCATTTTGTAGCTAAAGATTAAGAATTGAGTTAAATGACACACAGTATATTATATAGAGTTAAATACAGTATTGAATGAATGCACATAAATGTATACATACCTATACCTATTTATGTTATTAAAATTGAAATAAATCTATTGTTCAGATTTTACAAAATCAACAGTCAAACATTATCAAGTAAGTTGATTAATTCTTAAGTTCACTGAATAAATAAGGTTTTCTTGATTTACAGAATGCAAATTTTTGGCTTAGGTTTTTTTTCTAAAAAGAGGCATTTAGCACCAGGAGAATTGCTTAATATTGTAATGGAAGAAAAATATTAGAGTATCATTTTATTTTTCAAAAGCCAATTTAAATATCGTGACAATACATTAGACTCATGATAAAATATATTTCCTCAGTTTCATCTCTAGACACTGAAAAAGGACCCAAGCCATGTACAGACCATAACTGTGAATCTTCCAGAAGACTAGCTAAGGTATGTTATGTGAGGCTGGTAAAAAGAAAAAAAAAAGCTATGTGAACATGCTCCACGTGTAAGTAAGCATCCTAGCTATTTATAAAATACATTGAATCCCCACAGTTAAGGATTTCAACAATAAAAATAAAACTTTACCCACTAGTATAATACATCAATAGAACTTATCTTTATAAAATGCTTTCAAATTTAGCCTTTTGTAATTGCTTATCTGAAGAAAATGGTTTTTCTATTTGTTTGGCCTTATGCTATTGGTAACTAATTTATAATCATTATTCAGATAGAATACTGTCCATGTTACCATAGTCCATCATAAACAACAAGCAAATTTGAACTATAATCTTTATAATCTATTTTCATATTGCTTTGCTCTATACCCAGCATCCTGTATCTATGATTAGGATGAAAATTATGCTGTATCTTCTAGAAGCAATTTAAATTACTTGTTTTTACATTATACTTAACATATTGTTCGTGTTCAATAAATTTATGACAATATTTTCCTATGCCTAATTATAATTTACTCACCATAAACACTTTTTTAAAGTAATATTTTAAAATGTTTGGAATATATAATTATTTACAGTATAATGGTTATAAAATTTTTCTACTAAAGGTGTAAGTATTGCATACGGAGATCAATATCCATTATTTTTGCCTAGTGAAATTGACAAGGGGATTATTTCTTAATTTGAACTCAGTAAGCCTCCTGAAATATAGTTAAGTCAGGCATCCCCAACTCCTTGGCCACAGACTGGTACTAATCTGTGGCCTGTTAAGAACCAGGCCATACAGCAGGAGGTGAGTGGCAGGCAAGCGTGAAGCTTCATCTGTGTTTACAGTCCCGCATCCCCTTCGCTTGCATTACCGTCTGAGATCTGCCTCTTCCTGTCAGATCAGATCAAGGGCAGCATTAAATTCTTATAGGAGTGTGAACCCTATTGTGAACTGTGCATGTGAGGGATCTAGATTGTGTACTCCTTATGAGAATCTAATGCCTGATGATCCATCACTGTCTCCTGTCAACCCCAGAGGGGACCTTCTAGTTGCAGGAAAACAAGCTCAGAGCTTTCACTGATTCTACATTATGGTGAGTTGTATAATTATTTCATCATTTATTAAAATGTAATAATGATAGAAATAAAGTACACAATAAATGTAATATGCCTGAGTCATCCTGAAACCATCCCCCACTCCCTGGTCTGCGGAAAAATTGTTTTTCACGAAACCTCACATATTATCTTATATTTCCATTTAAACATTTTTCTTAAGCATTACCTGTCTTCTTTGGGATAGGTTTTCTTTTTTTTTACTCTTGAAATAAGATTTAGGATTTGAGGCACCATGAAGAGAGCAGTTTTTAATCTGTGAGTACTGTGTTAAACATTAGTCAGTTATTACCTAACACATCTTTTACCCTCTACCAATCTTAAACAGCCACAGACCCTGAACTAGGATAATTTATTTGGAAATGAGGTTAGAATGTGTGTTCAAGCATAGGGATTAGGAGTAGGGGAAGGAATCTGACCCATTTTGTTATTTTCCCTGAAGATGGGCTCAAGGTGATATCTCTACGACCTTTCTTATGTCATTTTTATTTATTCTTGTTTTTTCTTTTACATTCAAGGGGTACACGTGCAGGTTTGTTACATGGGTAAATTTCACATCTCTGGGGTTTGGTGTACAAATGATTTTGCATCCAGATAGTGAGCATAGTACCTGATAGGTTGTTTTTCAACCCTCACCTTCCATCCTGAAGTAAGCTCTGGTGTCTGTTGTTCCTCTCTTTGTGTCCATGTGTGCTTAATGTTTAGCTCCCACTTGTAAGTGAGAACATGTGGTATTTTGCTTTCTGTTTCTGCATTAATTTGTAGAGGATAATGGCCTCCAGCTGCATTCATGTTGCTGCAAAGGACATGATTTAATTCACCATAGTATTCCATGGTGTATAGGTACCACATTTTCTTTATCTCGTCTATCATTGGTGGGCATCTAGCTTGATTCAATGTCTTTGCTATTGTAAATTGTGCTGCTGTGAACATACACATGCATGTGTCTTTATGGTAGAATGATTTATATTCCTTTGGGTATATGGCCAATATTGGGATCGTTGTGTCAAATGGTAATTGTTTTAATTTCTTTGTAAAATTTCCAAACTGTTTTCCACGGTGGCTAAACTAATTTACATTTCCACGAGCAGTATATAAGCATTCCCTTTTCTCCACAACCTCATCAACATCAATTATTTTCTTACTTTTTAATCATAGCCATTCTGACTGGTGTAAGATGCTATCTCCTCGTGGTTTTGATTTTTTTTTCCTCTGATGATTAGTGATGTCCAGCATTTTTTCATATGCTTGCTGCCTGCCTGTATGTCTTCTTTTGAGAAGTGTCTGTTCATGTCCTTTGCCCTTTTGTTAGTAGGGTTGTTTGTATTTTGTTTGTTGATTTGTTTAAGTACCTTATAGATTCTGGATATTAGACGTTTGTTGGATACATAGTTTGCAAAAATTTTCTCCCATTCTGTAGGTTTTCTGTTGACTGTGTTGATAGTTTCTTTTGCTGTGCAGAAACTCTTTAGTTTAATTAGGTCCCACTTGTCTATTTTTGTTTTTGTTGCAATTGCTTTTGGAGACTTCATCACGAAATCATTGCCAAGGCCTGTGTTCAGAATGGTATGTCCTGAGCTTTTTGCTAGGATTTTTAATAGTTTAAATCTTTAATCCATCATGAGTTGATTTTTATGTGTGGTGAAATGAAGGGATACAGTTTCAGTCTTTACTACTGAAAGGCTACTTTATCACTATGCTTTATCTAGAAACACAAAATAAGTTTTAAAGCTTCCAGATGATGAAGCTTTGAGTTCAAGAGGTCTGTAGTTTCATTAAGTTCACAATATCTGATTATTTTAGGTTCCCCCACAAATATCTGCTCTCTTGACTTTTCTTGTCCCTTGGAAACTTTGTTTTTTGAATGCAATATGTTTATCTTTCTTTCTTTTTCAGCATGGAAGTTTTTTATTTGGCTTGTAACAGCAAAATAAAGAAAAGCTAGTGCTTTTCTGTCTTGATGGTAGTATAAGAGCAGTATATTGGCATATAGTAAAAAGAATTCAGAATTTACAGGCAATGATATTTTCACAAAAGCACCTTCGTTTAAAAATCTGAAAAATTATTTGATGTATTTGTCCCATTGTTGGTCTCATTTGCCTTTCAACTTTAGGAACTTTTCATCTTATATTGGCATCTTATATATTATTAAATACAATCTTTTGATTTTAGGAAGATTTAAGTAACTGAACTTCTTCCCAAACTACAGTAAGGCCAAATTTACTTTGGTGTATTTGTCCCAGTGATGTTATATCTAGCTTCTAAAAGATTCTATCTAAATATGTTATATTTCTTAAGTATACCATTTTCGTTCCACTCTTCTCCATTTTGTCAGTCCTTCTGCCAGTGCCATACTTTCTTCATTACTTTTATCTGTATAACGATTCTTTTGTCAGTGGTGTTTTTACCTTGATTTTTTTGTTAGGGTTGTTCTGGATATTCTAGGTTCTTTTCCAAGAAAATTTAGAATCAGCTTTTATGTCAATTTTCTCAAAAAGGCATGTTTGAGTTAGATTGCAGTTTCCTTGAAATTATCAATTTGGTGAGAAGTGCCATTTTAACAGTATTCAATATTCCAATACCTGAAAATTGTACAACTGTCTATCTAGGTTTAAAAAATTATCGTATATGATGATTTCGAGATGAAAAACATATTGTCTCTTCCTTCAGAGAAGTTCATGGGAAAGTAGGAGAACCAACATATAGACAAGTAACTTTATGCAAAGTGACAATTACTGTAACAGAAATAGGTAAAGGATGACAGGATAATACATAATTGATTAATCTTTCTAGAAGTTGAAGAAGAAAAACAATGTCACTGCAAAATACAGCAGTTGATATTTATTTACTCATTCATCCATTTATTTTAAGTATGTTTTCAAGTCAAGATCATAGAGTCATTATACTCAAATAATTGTATAATTACTTGACTCAAATGTTCAGTTGAAAATCAGACCAAGTGGATCTCGATAACAACCCAGAAAGTAATCTGAGTCTTTCATATTGGGGTCATCTCTGATATATTTATCGCTTTTAAGAAAGATGACCAATGTCCCTAATATTAAAAATAATGATTTTAATTGGGTAAAGTTTATATTGGAAAATTCATAATCCATTTTTTTATCTCTGCACAATATTATTAATAAAAAATTATTCTTTGAAAGGAGAAATGCCATTGTCTTATGTTTTTCAAAATAGACTATTATTACCTAGAATTGGAAATATTATAATAAATATAAGAAGATATTTGCTACTGTTGCTTACACAGAATTTTTTTTAGATGTATTTGTATTTGTCTGTATAATGTTGAACTTTTGTACATGCCAAAAAAACTTCATTAAATGGTGTTTTCCTTCAAGAGCTATCCCATGGAAATTACTCTATTCTGTAAGTCAGGAATGCGATGCCTTTCTTCAATCACTGTTACATTATGCAGGTTTTTACATTTGTCTTCTTCAACTTCACACATCAAGTGACATTATAACAACTATACTGTAAAATAATTCAAATAACTGTATTGTAAAATAATAGGGCTTGGGTTGAAACAGTCTTCTATGTAATAATTTTATATCTGCAGAATTAAATATTTTAATTTGAAAAAAATTATCTTCTTTTTGCGTTTTTCATTGTAAAGGTCTTATATGTCATTTGGGTTAAATTTATTCCTAAGTGTTTTGTGGGGGTTTTGGTGCTATTTTAAATGTAGTATTAAAAAATTCACTTTCTAGTTTCAATTTCCAATGGATATTTTCATATTTTCCTTGTTTTATGTCACCTTGCTAAATTCACTTGTTAATTATGGTAGTTGTTTTATAGATTACTGAGGATTTTCTCTGTAATTTATCATGTCATCTGCAAATACAGACAATGTTACTTCTTTATTTTTGATTTTTGTGCATTTTATTTATGTATTCCATCTTCTCTGAATGGCTGTAATCTATAGTACAATACTGAATAGATGTGGCAAGAATGGGCGTCCTTTTCTTTCTCCTGATCCTAAAGGGGAAAGTACCATCTAGTATGATGGAACCTCTAGGTTTTCATAGATATCTTTTATCAGAATGAGTAAGTCTTCTTCTAGTCCCAGTTTACTGGGAGATGACATTATGAATGGATGTTACATTTTTCAAATACTTATTTTCATCTTGTTGAAAACAACTTATATCTGTATTTTATTTGTTATGTTTTATTAAGGAGATATACATACATATGTTATATGTCACGTTATTTTTTGTAATGTCTTGCTCAGGTTTTGATATTTGGATTATACTGGCCTTGTAAAATGACTTGGTAACTGTTTTCTTCTCTTACAGTTTTTGAAAGTGTTTTTAGTTATTAGTTTCCCTTAGATGTTTGATAGAATGCACTAGCTGAAGCACTGGGTCCTATAGTGTTCTTTGTGGGTAGGTTTTCAATAAGAAATTATATCTTAAGTACATGTAGGGATATTTGGATTTTCCTGTTCATTTTGTTCACTTTTAGTGAGTTGTAAGTCTCAAAAATCTCGTATATTGCATCTCAATTGTTAAATTTTTCTGGCATGAAATTGCTTCTAATATTATCCTTCTGATATCTGTAAGATTTGTAGTAATTATCTCTCTTTTCTGATAAGTTGAGTGGTATGTATTCTCTCTCATTTTCAATTTTTTCCTACTTTCCTTCTTTCTTTTTGATTATTGAATTACTTAGTAGTTGGCTGCTTAATTTCCAGATTTTGGGGATTTTTCCTAATATTATTAATTTCTAGTTTCTTTTTTGATTAAAGACATGCTCTGTATATTTTAAGTCCTTCTGAATTTATTCAACATGCTATCTAGCCTTGTGAAAAATATTATGTACATTTTTAAATACTCAGTAGATGTTGGGTGTAATGTTTTATAATTAACTAAAAGTGTTAATGATAGTGTTGTTCAAATCATCTCTGTCATGGGTTTGCAAATTTTCCTTGTAAAGGACCAAATAGTAAATATTTTAGACTTTGTGGGCAATGTGGTTGTCTGTTCACTCTGCTGATTATTTCTTTTGTTGTGCATAAGGTTTTTTAGTTTAATTAAGTCCCATCTATTTATCTTTGTTTTTGGTGCATTTGCTTTTGCATTCTTTGTCATGAACTCTTTGCCTAAGCCATTGTCTAGAAGAATTTTCCAATGTTATCTTGAAGAATTTTTATGGTGTCAGGTCTTAGATGTAAGTTTTTGATCCATCTTGAGTTGACTTTTGTATAAGGTGAGAGATGAGAATCCAATTATCCCAGCGCCATTTGTTGAATAGGGTGTCCTTTTCTCACTTTATGTTTTGTTTGCCTTGTTAATGATCAGTTGGCTGTAAGTATTTGGCTTTGTTTCTGAGTTCTGTATTCTGTTCCATTGGTCTACATGCCTGTTTTTATACAGTACCATGCTGTTTTGGCAACTATAGTTTGTAATATAGTTTGAAGTTGGGTAATGTGATGACTCCATATTTGTTATTCTTTTTTTCCTTCGTCTTGCTTTGGCTATGTGGGTCCTTTTTTGGTTCCATATAAATTTTAGGATTATTTTTTCTAGTTCTTTGAAGAATGATGATGGTATTTTGATGGGAATTCCATTCAATTTATAGATTGCTCTTGGTAAGATGGTCTGACAATATTAATTCGACTCATCCACGAGCATGGGTTATGTTTCCATTTATTAGTGTCATGTATGATTTCTTTCAGCAGTGTTTTATAGGTTTTCCTGAGAGATCTTTTACTTCGTTAAGTATATTTCTGAGTATTTTACTGTTGCAGCTGTTATAAAAGGAGTTGAGTCATTGATTTGATTCTCAGCTTGGTTGTTTGTGGTTTATAGCAGTGCACCTGATTTGTGTACATGGTTTTTACGTTTTACATTTCCCATCAAAGATGTGATGTATGAGATTTAGCTAAAGATTATTATACTGTTTTTTGTCTTTATTTGCCCATGAATGTACAATTGCTCCAAAATCATTTGTTCAAAATGCCATCTTTTCTCCCCTGAGTAGCTTTTGCACCTTTGTTAAAATACAGTGAGCATATTTGTGTGGGACTATTTTTGGGTCCTTTATTCTGTTTCATTGTTCTATATGCTTATGTGTATTCTCTCTCTCTCTCTCTCTCTCTCTCTCTCTCTCTGTATATATATATATATATATATATATATATATATATATATATATACTTTTTTACACACACGTGGCAATGTGGTTTGCTGCCTTCCTCCCCATCACCTATATCTGACATTTCCCGTGTTATCTCTCCCCAACACCTACTGCTGTCCGTCCCCTAGTTCCCTGCCACAGACCCCAGTGTGTGATGCTCCCTTCCCTGTGTCCATAAGTTCTCATTGTTCAACACCCAGGCCTATGAGTGACAACATGCGGCGTTTGATTTTCTGTTCTTGTGTCAGCCATAAAAAAGCAATGAGCTCATGTCCTTTGTAGGGACATGGATGAACCTGGAAACCATCATTCTCAGCAAGCTTATGTGTCTTCTAATATCACGTGGTCTTGACTACTTTAGCTATCTAGTAAGACTTACTAATTCGTAGTTTTATTCATTACACTGTACACTTATCAAGATTGTTTTAGCTATTTTAGGGTCGTACCTTTCTATATACATTTTGAAGCTAGTATATGTCTACAAAAATCTTTTTGGGATTTTGATAGGGATTATGTTAAACCTGTATATAATTTCAGGGAAAACTTACATTTTTACTATATCGATTCTTCCAATCCATGAACATGATATGTCTCTACATCTTCTTAGTCCTGCTATTTCCTCTATCAGTGTTTTGTAACTTTCAGCATACACATTTTGTATGTGTTTTAGTAAGTTTGTATGTAATTATTTCATTTTCTTTAGAGTTATTTTGAAGAATGTTAGGTTTTAATTTTGGTTTTAAAATGTTCATTGTTAGTGTGTTCAAATGCCATTTATTTTTATGTGTTGGTATAGTTTCCTGTAAATTTGATGAATTCAGTTGTTCTAGACTTTTTCATTTTGTTTTGTTTTACATTCTTTGGGATTTCCTATCATAATTATGACAGCTGCAAACTGAGATAGTTTTATTGTTTCCTCTAAGTTTTGTAAATAGGGGAGAAAGTGTCACTTGTGAAATGTTTACAGATGGTTCTAACATGACTGCAGAAATTACATTCAGAGAGATACATGAAATTAAAGGAATTTTGATACTCACCAGGCCTAGATATGGGGGCATGGCACAGCAAGCAGGAGGCCTTGTGGTAGGAGCTTTCAGAGACTAAGTGCAACCAAGCAGATGGGGAGCTTCCTGGGGATATTGGGGACTGCAGAGTGAGAGACAGAACTAGAGAATCACTGGGCAGGTGTCTTAATCGGGGGACAGCAAGAAGGTGAACTTGAGGCAGGTTGACTGCTGGACCTGGCCACCTGGGTGGAGTGCTCACAGTCTGTTTGAGGAGATGTTGAAATGTCAGGAAAATATTAAGTTTTAAGAATTTACAAAAAATACCCAATTGGTATGTGCTTTTTTTTTTTTTTTGAGATAGAGTCTTGCTCTGTTGCCCAGGCTAAAGTGTGGTGGTGCAATCTTGGCTCACTGCAACCTCCACCTCCCAGGTTCAAGTGATTATCCCACCTCAGCCTCCCAAGTAGATGGGATTACAAATGTGCGCCACCACACCTGGGTAATTTTTTTTGTATTTTTAGTAGTGATGAGGTTTCACCATGTTGGCCAGGCTGGTCTTGAACTCCTGACCTCAGGTGATTCACCTGCCTTGGCCTCCCAAAGTACTGAGATTACAGGCAAGAGTCACTAATGCCTGACCCAGTATGTGTCTTTATTTACTCTTTTGCTTATTGCAGTGGTTAAAACATTCAGTACTGTGTTTAATAAAAGTGGCTAGGGTGGACATCTTTTCTTTGTTCTGCAGCTCATGGGGAAGGCATTCAGCTTTTCACCTAGTGTTTGTAGATGCTTTTTAGAAATCATTTTGACCATGTGTGCGAGGACTTATTTCTGGTTTCTGTATTCTGTTCCATCAGTCTGTATGTTTGTCTTTATGCCGGGACCACATGTAATAAATTTTGAAATCGATAATTGTGAGTCTTTCAATTTTTCTGTTGTTTTTCAAGATTGTTGGGCTACTAAGGGTCTCATGAGATTTCTTATGAATTTGAGGATGGGTTTTTTTATTTGTGCAAAAAAATGGCATTGGAATTTTGATAGGAATTGTATTAAATCTATAAATAGCTTTGGGTTGTATTAACATCTTAAATGTGTTAATGCATAAAAATGTGACGTCTTTTTCTTTATTTGTATCATTTTAAATACTTTTCAGCAACATTTTCTAATTTTCAGCATAGAAGTTTTTCACATCCTTGGTTAAATTTTTTACCATTTTATTCTTTTTGATGCTATTGTAAGTGGAATTATTTTCTTAATTTCCTTTTAGTATAGTTTGTTTTTAATGTATAGAAAAACAACTGATATTTGCATGTTGATTTAGTGTCCTGCAAGTTTGCAGAATTTATTTATTGCAGTGTTGTGTTTTTTTTTGGTGTGGAATTTTATACATTTTCCATATGTCAGATCATGCCATCTGTAAACAGGGATAATTTAATTTTTCCCATATAGTTTGGATTTATTTTATTTTGTTTTCTTGCCTAACTGCTATGCTCTTCCTGGTGCTGTTTTGAAAATAAGAGGCAGAAGCAGGTGTCTTCGTCTTATTTGTAATCTTAGAGGAAAAGCTTTTAGTCTTTCAATATTGAGTATGATGTTAGTGGTGGACTTTTGTTATATGACCTTTATTATGTTGAAGTAGTTTTTTTTATTTTGAAGTGTATTTAGTGTTTTAGCATGAAAGTGTGTTTTTTAAAATGCCTTTTCTACATCAGTTTAAAGTATCTTTTTTTCCCTTTATTCTGTTGTGATGTATTACATTGATTGATTTTTGTATGTTGAAACATCTTAACATTTCAACAATAATCATTCTTGGTCATGGCATACAGTAATTCTTTTCATATGCTGTTGGATTCTACTTTGTTGAGAATGTTCTGTCTCGGTATTCCTCAGGGATATTCATTCGTGGTTTTCTTTTCATGCTGTCTTTCTCTTGTCTTGGATAATGGCAGTATTGGCCTCATAGGATGAATCTAGAGGCTTCTGTCTTCTTCAGTTTTTGAAAGAGTTTAAGGCAGATTGGTTTTAATTCTTCTCTAAATGATCAGTGACATTGCTACCAATAAAGCCATCTAGTTCTGGGCTTTTCTTTGTTGGGAAGTTTTTGGTTACTGATTCAATTTCCTTACTAGTTACAGATCTACTCAGACTTTCTATTTCTTCATGATACATCCTTTGTAGGTTGTATATTTCTTGGACTTTGTCCATTTCATCTAGGTTATCCAATTTATTGACAAACATTTTCTCTCATTCCATTCAGAATGTTATAAAAATACCTTAGATGGGGTAATTTATAAATAATAGAAATTTATTTCTCACAGTTCTGGAGGCTAGAAATGCCAAGCCCAAGGCTTCAGCAGATTTCGTATATTGTGAAGTCTCACTATCTGTTTTATAGATGGGCCTTCTCTTGGTGGGTTCTCACATAACCAAAGGAACATTCAGCTTCTTTTATTAGGGCACTAATCCCATTCATGAGGGCCCTAGTCTCATGACTTAATCACCTCGCAAATACCCTATCTTGGCATTTAAGTTTCAAGATATAAATTTTTGGGGGGACACATTCAGACCATAGTGCAACTGTTTATAATATTCTCTTATTTTTTTACTTTCTATAAAATGAGTTGTATTTTCTTCACTTTCATTTCTGATTTTAGTTTTCTTCTCCCCTTTTCTTAGGTAATCTAGCCAGATGCTTATCAGTTTTGTTGATCTTTTTAAAGAAGCAATTCCTGTTTTGGTTAGTTTTCTGTATTTTTCTATCCTCTATTTTGTTTACCTCTGCTCTAATCTTTTAAATTATTTTCTTTTTGCTATATATAGGTGTAAATTGTTCTTTTTCTAATTCCTTAGGTTGTAAAGGTAGCTTATTGATTTGAAATGTTTATTCTTTGTGAAGCCTTTATAGCTATAAGCTTCCTTCTAAGCACTGCTTTAACTGCATTCCATAAATTTCCCTTGTGCTTTCTTCTCTGACCCTTTCGTGTTAGGGATATCTTGTTTAATCAATATATGTGGATTTTCCAGTATTTAATTTAATTCTATTAAATTAGAAATGGAAAATTGATTGGAAAAGATAATTTGTATTATTTCAATATTTTATATTTATAAATATTTGTTTTGTGGCTTTATATATAATCTACCCTTGAGAATGTTCCATGTGCACTTTAGGAAAAAAAAGTATTCTATCATATAGGGTGGAATGTTCTGTGTGCCTTTTAGGTCCAGTTGATCTATGGTGTTGTTCAGGTTCTCTATTTCCATACTGATCTTCTTTCTGGTTGTTCTGTCCATTATTTGTGTTGTCTATTTCTCTCTTCAATTCCATCCATGTTTGCTCCATATCTTTAGAAGTTCTCCTGTTTGGTGTGTATATATTTATTATTATCATAGTTTGTTGTTGAATTGGTCCTTTCATCATTATATAATGCTATATCTCCTGTAACCATTTTTGACTGGTCTGTTTTTTTTCTGATGTTAGTATGCTCTTTTGAATGCTATTTTCCATGGAATATCTTTTTCCATCCTCTTACTTCAACCTATACTTTTTTTTAAATTCACTAAAGTGAATTTCTTGTAGCATATAGTTAAAACCTGATATTTATTCATGTAGACAACATACACATACACACACACAAACATACACACACATCTTTTGTTGTGGAGTTTAACTCATTTATATTTAATGTAATTACTATAAGGGAATAACTTACTATTGACATTTTGAGATTCATTGTATGTCTTAGAGCTTTTTTGTCCCTCTTTTCGTCCCTTACTCTCTTCCTTTTTGTGTAGTTGATCTCCCGCAGTGCCATGCTTTGTTTCCCTTATTTCCTTTTGTGCATATTGTATAGATATTTTATTTGTGATTACCTGGGGCATTAGATAGATGTCTTAAAGTTGTAACAATCCATTTTAAACTGATAATGTCAATCATGTGCAAAATCTATGCTCCCTTACAGCTCTGCACCTCCCCATTATATTTTGATGTCACAAATTACAATTTCATATTCTGCGTGCCCATTAATATAAACTTATGCTTTTGTTTTTTAAATCTTGTAAGAGTTAAAAATTGACTTACAAACCAAAATTACAAACTGCAGTGTTTTATATTTTTCTATATATTTTTGTTTACAGGATTACTTTATATTTTTATAAGACTTTGATTTATTGTTTAGAGACCTTTCATTTCAAGTAGACACACACTGCTGGTGGTAATGAACTTCCTCAGTTGTTGTTTATCTGAGAATACTCTTAATTTCTCCTTCATTGTTTGAAGTACAGCTTTGTTTTATATGTATAATTTACAGTTGATAGCATTTAAAACTTTTTTAGCACTTGAAATATATCATCCTGGCCTCCATGGTTTCACTAAGAAATCAGTCAGTGATCTTACAAAGTTTCTATTGTATATAACAAGTCAAGTTTCTCTTGCCTTTTTTTTTTCTAAAGATTCATTTATTTTCTGTGATAGTTTAATAACTTCTGCTTATATTGTATCTTTAAATTATTCCTACTTAGAATTCATTGAGCTTTATGTATTTGTGTGCCCATTTCTGTCTATATTAAATTTGGAAAATTTTCAGCCATTATTTATTGAAACAAACTCTCTGCCTTTTTCTCTCTCTTCACCTTCTTGGATTCCCATAATGCTTATGCTGATCAAGTTGATATGGTATCTCACATATCTCTTAGGTTCTATTCATATTTGTTCATTTTTTTCTTGTTTTTCCTTCACAGATGCTAATTTCAAATGATTTGTTTTCAAGTTGACTGTTTCTTCTGCCTCATTGGTTCTGCTGTTGAATCTCTGTAGCAATTAATTTTTTACTTCAGTTACTGTACTTGTAACCTCAGAAATTATGTTTGGTTTTATGATTTCTATCTATTTGTAGATTGTATTAGGGTTTTCCATAGGGACAGAACAAATAGGATATATGTATATACAAAAGGGAGTTTATTAGGGAAGATTGGCTCACAGAATTATATAAGGCAGAATCCAATGGAACGCTCTCTGCAAGCCAGAGAGAGAAACCAGTAGTGGCTCAGTCCTAGTCCAAAAGCCTCAAAACTAGGAAGGTGAACAACACAGCCCTCAGTCTGAGGCCAAAGGCCTGAGAGTTCCTTGAAGACTGCTGCTGCAAGTCCCAGTCTGTGAGTCCAAAGGCTGAAAAACCTGGAGTCTGGCATCCCAGGGCAGGAGGAAAGGAGGCAAGCATGTGGCATGGGAAGAAATAAAAGAGCTGGAGGGCTCAGCAAGTAAACATATCCCACCTGCTTTGTTCTAGCTGTGGTGGCGGCTGATTGGGTGGTGCCCACCCACTTTGAGGATGGGTCTTCCTCTCCAGGTCCCCTGATTCACATGCCAGTCTCTTCTGGCAACACCCTCACAGACACACCTAGAAAAATGCTTCATCAGCCATCTAGGCATCCCGCAATGCAAACATTCTGATGTTATTATTGTTATTCTAATTTTGTTCATAAACTGCTTTCCTGATTTTGTTCATCTATCCATGTTCTCTTTATGTAATTAAGCATATTTAGGGAAATTTGTAAAAATTGTTTGTCAGTTCAGTAAGAGATGTGTGTTGTTTAGAGTGGTTTCAGAAGATTTATTATCTTTGGAATGTGCCATTTTTTCTTTACATACTTTGTACTCATTTGTTGAAATTTGAGTGTTTAAAAAGTAGCTCCTTTTCCTTGTCTCTATAGATTGGCTTGGTGAAGGAGAAGTACTTCCCCAATCACTCCAGTATGTGAGTTGTGGGTCCCTTCAAACCTTTTCTGCAGTTCTAGCATACCACATCAACTGCCTTTGCTGTCAGTGGCCTCCAATCTGGTATCCAAAATATACCACTGTTTTCATCAGTTCTCCAAGTCAGGTGACACAGAAATTAGTCTCTCAGGTAGTTCCCCAGACTAGCTAGAATGCTGTAAGCACATTCCACATCTTTTCTTCTTTCCCAGGGTAGGAATGAAGATTTGAGCATCCTCACCTCAATTGCACCATGCTGTGACACTGGAGGTGAGGTGGGATAGTAAGGGAAGGGTGAGCAAAATGTAACGACATTTTCTACCCTTCTAATTGCAGCTCTTTCTTGGTCAAGCATTTAAGTTAGGTTCTGCAGCTTCTTAGCTGGATTCTAGTGTTCTTACAAGGCCATTATTATTGTTTATTCAGGGTTTCCATGGGGGAAAGAGGACATGGAGCTTCCTAGTCTGCCATCTTGTTGATGTTAATTCATGTAGGATTTTTATTTTATTTTCATATCAGTGCATAGAATCCAGAAGAATCAACTCATGATAATTCTATGTTCATAGTATATTTGTGTATTTCCTATACCAATCTCACTACTGGTGTGTCTTTTAGGTTTTTTCCCCAAAAAAGTAGGGAATTATTAGGAAATTGTGTCTGTAAAGTAATTTCATTTTTAACTTTGGAAGAACACATTGCATTTTTGCATGGATGAAAACATACAGTAACTTTTACCCTTAGTTTCAGATTTTTTGGTAACATATCAATCATTTTATCAATAAATGTTTTATCCCAAATATTGTGATTTTACCTTGTGGGTGCTGGGAATTTTGATATTCTTATAAATGTTCCTGAATTCTGTTTTTGAATACAAGTTATTTGGAAAACAGTGTGATTCATTTAAGTATTACTTTTATGACTTCTAAAGTAGGATCTGAGCAGTGTCTTCAGGCTAGATCTAATTATTCCTTACTTCTAAGATAAGACCTTTATGTTTTAGAAGTCCTGTGAATTTTCAGCTTTTCCATTCTGGGTGGTATTAAGAAGTAACATTTCTGACCTGGTATGATCTTCAGGAACTTTATTCTTCTGGGTATTTCTTTCTACATCTTGGGAAGATTCTGTACATAGGCTGATGAACCCTTAGCTAAATACAAGGGAATGAGCTGGGCGTGGTGCTCATGACTGTAATCTTAACACCTAGAGGAGGCTGAGGCAGGGGAGTTGCTTGAGCCCAGGAGTTCAGGACTAGCCTGAGAAACATAATGAGACTGTCTGATATGATTTGGCTGTATTCCCACCAACATCTCACCTTGAATTGTAATAATTCCTACACATCAAGGGCAGGGCCAGGTGGAGATAATTGAATCATGGCGGCAGTCTTCCCCATGCTATTCTCATGGTAGTGAATAAGTCTCATGAGAGCTAATGGTTTTATAAATGGTAGTTCCCCTGCGCAAACTCTCTTGCCTGCTTCCATGTAAGACATGACTTTGCTCCTCGTTCACCTTCCACAACGATTGTGAGGCCTCCCCAGCCATGTGGAACTCTGAGTCAATTAAACATCTTTCCTTTATAAATTACCCAGTCTCATTTATGTGGCCAAGAAACATGTGAAAAAAAAAGCTCATCATCACTGGTCATTAGAGAAATGCAAATCAAAACCACAGTGAGATACCATCTTACTCCAGTTAGAATAGTGATCATTAAAAAGTCAGGAGACAACAGATGCTGGAGGATGTGGAGAAATAGGAATGCTTTTACACTGTTGGTGGGAGTGTAAATTAGTTCAACCATTGTGGAAGAAAGTGTGGCTATTCCTTAAGGATCTAGACAGAAATACCATTTGATCCTGCAATCCCATTATTGAGTATGTACCCGAAGGATTATAAATCATTCTACTATAAAGAAACATGCACATGTATATTTATTGCATCACTATTCACAATGGCAAAGACTTAAAATCAACCCAAATGCCCATCAATGATAGACTGGATAAAGAAAATGTGGCATATATACACCATGGAATACTATACAGCCATAAAAAAGGATGAATTCATGTCCTTTGTAGGGACGTGGATGAAGCTGGAAACCATCATTCTCAGCAAACTGACACAAGAACAGAAAACCAAACACCGCATGTTATCACTCATAAGTGGGTGTTGAACAATGAGAACACCTGGGCGCAGGGAGGAGAACATCACATACCAAGGCTTATCAGGGGGTCAGGGACTAGGGAAGGGATAGCATTAGGAGAAATATCTAATTTAGATGATGGGTTGATGGGTGTAGCAAACCACCATGGCATGTGTATACCTATGTAGCAAACCTGCACGTTCTGCACATATAACCCCAGAACTTAAAGTATAATAATAAAAAAATAAATTACCAAGTCTTGGGCATATCTTTATTAGCAGTGTGAGAACAGATGAATACACTGTCTCTACAAAAAATTAAAAATTAGCCAGGTATGTTAGTGTGTGTACCTGTAGTCCCAGCTACTTAGGAGGCTGCCTCAGTCATGCTACTGCGCTGCAGCCTGGGTTACAGAGCAAGACCTAACTAAAAAAAAAAATACATACAGGCATACAGTCATACAAAATAAATATTAATACTTGAGGATAACTCTCACAGTTCTGAGGGCCCACTTTATGCAGCGCTGTCTTCTCCTTTATTATTAACAGTAGTCATGTTGGCATTCCCAGATTCTAATTTCCATCTTTTCAAGTCAGGAGTCCTTCTGGGTTTCCCATTATTATCATAGCCAAAGCTCGTTCAAGGTGTAAGGTAAAGTATTCAGACAGCTTACCTTATTTGTTTTGTGCTCTTCAGGCGTGGGTTACTCTCCTTCATCGCAAGATGCCCGGTGTCTGTCTTACAAACTGTTGTTTCATATATTTTGTCTGTTTTTTGTTTTTTTCAAGTGGCAGTCCCTGTTACTCATTTTTGGCCAGAGACAGAAGTTCTCAGTAATTTTATGTTCCTCACATTGCCAGAATCAAAAAAGAAAACGGGTTTTCTTAAGTTTTTTCCCCCACCTCTATGTATAACAAATGAAAAACTGATGAGAGTGGAAAGAATAAGGAAAAGGTGTTCAATTCTTTCTGCCTTGTATTGTTTAAAGTTTTTGTCTCCAAGTGTTAAAAAGCCCCTAGGAGGCTGGGCCCGATGGTTCACGCCTGTAATCCCAGCACTTTTGGAGGCAGAGGCTGGCAGATCACCTGAGTTCAAAACCTGCCTGGCCAACATGGTGAAACACTGTATATACTAAAAACACAAAAATTAGCTGGGCATGGTGATAGGCACCTGAAATCCCAGCTACTCAGGAGGCTGAGGCAGGAGAATTGCTTGAACCTGGGAGGCAGAGGTTGCAGTGAACCAAGATCATGCCATTGCACTGAAGCCTGGGCGACAGAGCAAGACTCTGTCACACACACACACAAAAAAAAAAAAAAAAAAAAAAAAAGCCTTCAGGAGAAAATTTTAGGTTTCTGTCATAGCAAATGCTGTACAACTCATAAGGTGAGGTTCTTTGAAGCCTCTGGTTTTGTCATGGTAATATTTTGTAGAACTTCCCTCAGAATTTCATGTTCTTCAGCTCTGCACGACAAGATGAAAGATTATTAGTTTGCTAGGGCTGCTAAGGATGCAGACACATGCAAAGAGGAAAGACCATGTGAAGACATGGCCATCTGCATGCCAAACAGACAGACCCTTCGCAGAAACCAACTCTGCCAACACCCTCATCTTGCTCTTCTAGCATCGAGGACTGTGAGACTATAATTTCTGTTGTTTAAGCCTCTCGGTCTATGTTACAGGCTACAGCAGCCCTAGCAAACTAATAATCTTTCATCTTGTCGTGCAGAGCTGAAGAACATGAAATTCTGGGGGAAGTTCTACAAAATATTACCATGACAAAACCAGAGGCTTCAAAGAACCTCACCTTATGAGTTGTACAGCATTTGCTATGACAGAAACCTAAAATTTTCTCCTGAAGGCTTTTTTTTTTTTTTTTTTTGTGACAGAGTCTTGCTCTGTCGCCCAGGCTTCAGTGCAATGGCATCCTTAACTCCTCTTCTTTTGAGAACACCAGTCATATTAAATTAGGGCCTACTTTAATGGCCTCATTATACCTTCATTACCTCTTAAAAGGTCTTATCTTTAAAGGCCTATATCTTTTGCATATCTCCAAATACTGTTACATTCTGAGGTACTGGGGGTTAGGACTAAAACATATGAATCAGGATGGGTTCCTGAATCAGCTCATTGCAGCTTGGGTCATCAAAAGATAAAGAACAATTGATAGGATTTTTTATCTTTCTTTTATTTCATACAAAATACTGTAATGCTGAGCATTATTCAAATATTACCTGTAGTGCTTCCAGATGTTGAATGAAGCTGGGATTTCCTGGGTTAATGCAGTATGCTTCGTGGTGAGATGGGTATAAAGAAGTTTTGCTTTCAGTCCAAAGTTGCTGGAGAACAGGTAGCAAGGTAGGGAGACCTGCATTGGAGGTCATCAGATGCTTTTCATTGCTTTTCCTTAAAGTAGAAGTTATGGACCTTCTCTTATATAATTTAATTCTTTTAATTACAGATCTTATTTAATAGGCAAATAAATCAAGTTGGTACAGTCATCAAAAAGTTCTTTAAACAATTACTTTATTCATCAAGTATTAAATTTTCCTTTCTCGCGGTGTATTTAATCGAGCCTGGGAAAGGGACATACATGGCTAATAATTTCTTTAAGAAAAATGATCAACATCTGTTTCCTTGGAAATGAGAAATTATCACAAAGCATATTTAATTCTTCCTTATTTACTGACAGCTTTGCAATTAATTAGTAAGGCTTGAAATTAGAATATTAAATTTCAAATATGTATTTTTGATATCCTCATTTTCGACTATTATTTGTGTAGTTTTTGTAGTAGTTATTTTATAAATTATAATATCCATATATAACTTATCACAGTCTATTGGTATTGATATTTTACCACTTAAAGTGTAGAAGACTTACATCTATTTACTTCTATCTACCCTCCCTATTAAAAAAATATAACTAATTTCTTCTGTGTACATTGAGCACATCAGGTGGTAGTATAATTTTTGCTTCAAAATCTAGTGAGAAGAAAGATAGTTTATTATCTTGTGGTTTTTATGTGTCAACTTGACTGCGCTACCCAGTTGTAGCTGGTACACCATTATTTCTGGTGTGTGTATAAGAGTGTTTCTGGAAGTGATTAGCATTTGAATTGTTTGACTGAGTAAAGATTACCCTCACTAATGTGGGTGGGCACCATCCACTCCACTGAGGGCTTGAATAGTACAAAATGGCAGAGGAAGGGTGGATTTGCTTCTGTTTGAGCTGGGAAAACCATCTTCTCCTTCCTTCAAACATTAGTACTCCTGATTCTTAGGCCTTAGGACTTGAATTGGGACTTACACCATCATCCATTGGTTCTCAGACCTTTGGACTTGGACTGGAATTTACACCACTGGCTTTCCTGGTTGCCAGCTTGCAGCTGGTAAAGTGTGAGACTTCTTATCCTTCATAATTGTGTGAACAAATTCCCATAGTAAATCCTGGAGATTTATTCCTCATATTATATGTGTAAAATAATGTCATACTAGCTACAACTGGACATCCTTTGGTCCAGTCAAGTTGACACATAAAAAAACAGGATAATAGACTATATTTCTTTTTTTTTAAAAACAAAACAAAACAAAACAAAAAACATCTTTCTCCTCACCAGCTTTTGAAGCAAAAATTATAACACCACCACGTGATATATATATATACACACATACACACACACACACGCATATACATATACATATACATATATATACAGACACACACACGTACACATGCATATATATGGAGATTTATTGTAGGAATTGGAGAGTTATTATATACATGTATGTCTATGTATATATGTATATACAGCAGGTTGAGTATTTCTTATCCAAAATGCTTGAGACCAGAAGTGTTTTGGGTTTTGGATTTTTTCAGATTTGGGAATATTTGTGTTAAAATTACCAGTTCAGCATTCCTAACTCAAAAATATGAAACTCAAAACTGCTATGATGAGCTTCATGTCAGGACTCAAAAAGTTTTGGATTTTGAACCATTAAAGATTTCAAATTTTTAATTTAGAGATGCTCAACCTGTGTGTGTGTGTGTGTGTGTGTGCACGCATTTGTGTGTGGTGTGCATGTACGTACACTATTGATTCTATTTCTCCAAAGAACCCCACCTAAGACAGTGTTTGGCACCAAGAGTGGTTCTAGGGGAGCAGAATTTTAAGGATTAAGTTTTATGAAATGGTTCTGAACTTTCTGGAATTGGCTCTCTAGTCTTACTAGATTTAAAGATACTAATGACTCTGATTTTTATATTAAAGAGAGCACTGAGAGTCTGTGGTGCTAAGTATTTATTTAGATATGAAAATTATGTACACTGGATACTTGTAGTCAACCACTTATAAGAAGCAAGGAACCCGGTGACTGTATGATACTTCTGAACATTTTTGAAAAATTGTGGACTGCAGTGATATTTCTTGGTTGTTCCCAATGTCACGGGACAAAGTAGTAAAAGGAAAGGATGAGCTCAGAAATTTGAATTCTCAGCTCACGCATCACATAAATGGTCTCAGAAGTTCCAGGTGTGCCCTGAAGGGGAGAGAGTCTTATCTCCTATAGCTATAGGGCTGAAAATCAAATGCAGGACCCTATCCTGTGACTGGCTAAATTAGAAAACAAATTGAACTCTCAACTTCACAGGGTACATACTGATAAAATAAAGGCATTTAATTGAGAAAGAATGGGATCCTTTAAGGTGGGATACGGACATTTTGCAAGACTGGTGAAATTGAAAATACTGAGCACCTAAATTCTAAAGAAGCTTCTTTGCGAGCACAGGTAGCTTCTCTAACCAGAATGAAAGTGGCTTCTTCAGCCCTAATGACAATGGTGTCCCACCTACAGTGAGGCCTCTCTTCCAATGGTGGTATCTGCCTTCCACTTCTTTCTGATGGGATTAATCCTGCATGGCCTAAGGACATGGTAATGGCTTCCCCTGAGGCAGTTGCCATGCAAGAAAATGCTGATTTTCCTCAGGAAACAACACCGACAGCTCCGTTTGCTTCTAGACCTGTAATTGGATTCAAATCCTAGAAGACCCTTAAAGGTGAGGCACAAAGTGACCAATGAGGGAGTTGGCTATACTTCAAAATAACTACTTGTTTTCTAATTTGTGCAAGTAGAAATCTAAGGAAAATGTGTGTGGATGAATGTTAGAGCTATGGTTAAATTAATAAATACCTCGAGCATTTATTAATTTAATGTATGAGAATATTTCAATAAAATCTAATATCTATAGGGTATTAGATATTAAAGGTGGATCAGGCTAAATTTACTGATACCGGCTCACTGAGCAGACATTTTGTGTTTAATATTGCGGCTCGTGGAGTTAGAAGGGGTTCTAACAGTTTGGTTGATTGGCTGAAACATGGGTCAAAAGATGGCTGGCTCACTATAAAGCGAATTAGAAATGCCTGATCTCTCTTGGTTAATGTAGACAAAAGAATTCAAAGGTTTAGGGAGTCAATTTGTGATTTAAGACCTACTCATTCACATTGGTAGGACTCAGAAGACATATCTTTCACCAATGCTATGAAAAATAAATGTGGGAGCAGAGTCCAACATCCTTGAAGAGCTCAATAGTTAATTGCTCTTCTCTGTAGGCCAGATTTTACAGTGTGAAACAGAGCCAATCAATTGGAAGCCTAAATGCAATGGAAGTAATTGGATTCCACAGTAGCAGAGACCAAGTGACAAACTCAACCAGCAAAGGCAAGGTGGTCATAGTAACCCTAATGGACAGCAGAGTCAAGGCAGTGATCAGCATCGTCCAACATATGCAGACCTATGGCATTGGCTAGTTAATGATGGTGTTCCTAGAAGTGAAATTGATGAGTCACCTACTAAATTCCTACTTGATCTGTTTAGGTAGAAAATTTCCAAGTCAAATGAACAAAGTCTAACTTATAAAATAAAAGCAGAAGGTCAAGCCACCTCAGTCATTTCCTAGGCTTGAGCCAGTTTACAGACACAGAATACCTTGAAATGGTGGGTGGGTCTCCTTGTGAAAAGACCCTAGTAAACAACCAAAAATTTATACTGTTATTGTTTCTCTCAGCCTACCCCTAAAGGGACTTAATGAGCTTTTTGACCTTTTATTAGGGTAACTGTGCATTGGGGAAAAGGAACTAATCAGACCTTCCAGGGACTCATGGACTTGACTCTGAACTGACATTGATTCCCAGATTCAAAATGTCCTTGTGGCCCTCCAGTCAGAGTAGGGACGTGGGGAGATCAGGTAGTCAATGGAGTTTTAGTTCAGGTCTATGTTACAGTAGGTTCATGGGTCCGCAGACACATTCTGTGGTTACTTCCCCAGTTTCAGATGCATAATTGGAACAGACATACTTAGCAGCTAGCAGAACCCCTGCAAAGTTTTATGACCTGTGGAGTAAGGGTTATTATGGTGAGAAAGACCCAAGTGAAAGCCATTAGAGCTGCCATTATCTAGGAAAATAGAAAGTCATTAATAGATAATATTTGTACATATTTATGGGGTACATGTAATGTATTGTTAAATGTGTAGAATGCATAATGATCAAGTAAGGACATTTACAATATCCATCACCTCGAGCATTTATTAATTTTATATGTAGGAATATGTCAAGTCCTTTTTGGAATACAAAATGCATTGTTAACAACAGTAACCCTACTTTGCCATGTAGCATTATAATTTGTTCCTTCTGTCTGATTTTATGTTTGTATTTGTTAATAAAACTCTCTTCACCACCTCCCACCCATACCTTCTTCCCACCTTCAGGTAACTGTCATTCTACTTTCTACCTCCTTGAGAACAACTTTTTAGTTCCCATGTATGAATGAGAACATGTGATATTTGTCTTCTGTGATTGACTTGTTTTATATAACATAATGGTCTCCAGCTTTATTCATGTTGTTGCAAATCACAGGATTTCATTCTTTCTATGGCCAATAGTATCCATATATATGTATTCCATATTCCATTATATATAAAATACCACAGGAAAATAGTAAATCAAGGCAATGGTGCATTTTTGGGAGGATTGCTGAGGTTAGTGCCATCATCAAGGACTTAAAAGATGGAGATGTGGTGATCCGCATTCATCTCTCCTGTTTGGCCTGTCAGAAAATGGATAGATCTTGGAGAATGACAGTAGATTATTGTAAGGTTAACCAAGTGGTGATTCTAGTTGCAGCTACTATACCAGATGCGGTTTTATTGCTTGGGCCAATTAAAACATCTCCTGATACCTCATCTGTAGCTGTTGATCTGGCAGGTATCTTTTTTCCATCCCTATCCACCAGAAGCAGTTTGCTTTCAGCTGGAAAAACCAGCAGTAGACCCTCACTGTCCTGCCTCAGAAGTATATCAACTCTCCAGCACTATATCATAATTTGGTTGTTAGATACCTTGATCATCTTTCTTTTACACAAGATGTCACGCTGGTCCATTATATTGATGACATTATGCTAATTAGGCATATTGAGTGAGAAGTAGCAATTACTTTAGACTTACTGATAAGACATCTTATATGTCAGAGAATGAGAAATAGATCTGATTAAAATTTGGGAACCTTCTACCTCAGTAAAATTTCTAGGGATTCAGTGATACGAGGCTTCTTGAGATAACACTTATAAGGTGAAGGGTATGTTGTTTCATCTGAGTCCTCCTACAACCAAAAGGGATATAATGCCTAGTAGGCTTATTTATATTTTAGAGACAACATATTCCTCATTTGGGTGTGTTACTCTGGCACATTTACATAGTCACCTGATAGCTGCTAGGTTTGATGGGCTCAGAACAAGGCTCTACAGCAGGTTTAGGCTGTTGTAGAAGCTGCTGTGCCATGTAGCCCATGTGATCCAGTAAATCCAATGGTGGTTGAAGTATCAGTGGTTGATAAGGATGCTGTTTGGAGCCCTTGACGGGCCCCAGTATGTGAATCATGTCACACACCTTTAGGATTTTGGATCAAGGCCTTGACATCATCTGCTGATAATTACTCTGCTTCCAAGAGACAGCTTCTTCTACTGGACCTTAGGAAATACTGAATGCTTGACTGTGGGCCACCAGGTTACCATGTAACCTGAGATGCCCATCATGAACTGGGTGTTATCCAATCCACTAAGCCATAAAGCTGGTCATGCACAGCAACACCATTGATCAGATGGAGGTGGTATTCACTTGATTGGGCCTAAGCAGACCTAGAAGCACAAGTAAATTAATGAAGAAGTGGCCCAAATGCCCATGGTCCCCATTCCTGCTACACTACCTTCTCTCTCCCAGCCTGCACCTACAGTTTCATGGTGAGTTCTCTATGATCAGTTGACAGAGGAAGAGAAACTCCAGCCTGGTTTATAGATAGTTCTCAACAATATGCAGGGACCACCCAAAGGTAGATAGCTATTTCACTACAGCCCACTGTCTGGGACATCCCTGAAGGACAGTTGTGAAGAGAAATCCTCTCAGTGTGCAGAACTTTGAGCAATGCATCAAAATTGTGCAATTGGAAGGAATAATGGCAAGATGTGAAATTATATATTCATTCATGGGCTATGGCCAGTGGTTTGTCTGGGTATTCAGAGACTTGGAAAGATCATGATTAGAAATTTGGCGACAAAGATATTTGGAGAAGAGGAATGTTGAAAGACCTCTCTGAATGGGCAGAGAAAGTGAAGATATGTGTGTCCCATGTGAATGTTCATGGGCGACCATAGCAAAGAGAATTTTAATAAGGCAGGATACGGGATGACCCCTTCTGTGGACACTAATCAGCTTCTCTCTTCAGCCACCACAGTCATGTCCCAATGTGCTCATGAAAAATACGGTCATGGTGGCGGGCATGCGATTATGCTTGGGTTCAGCAATATGGATTCCCATTCACTAAGGCTGGTATGACTGTGGCCACCATTAAGTGTCCAGTCTGCCAACAACAGAAACCAACACTAAACCCTATTACATGGCACCATTCTTCATGGTGATCAGCCAGCTACCTGGTGGCAGGTTGATTACGTTGGGCCTCATTCATCAGTGAAGGGGAGGACTTTTGCTCTAAGTATTATTTTATTATTTACTGTTGTTACAAATATTTTTAGATTATATTTTCCAATTCATTAATATAGAGAAAAATACTTACTGTTGATAGACTATAGTTGGTGACTGCTTTTCAATCCAGGTGACAATCTTTTCATTTTAATTGGAATATTTAAATAAATTGCATTTAATTTATTTATCAATATATTTGGATTTAAATCAACCATCTTGCCATTTCTATTTTTCCCATCTATTCTTTGTACCCTCTTTCCTTCTTTTTTGCCTTCTTTGATTGTGTCTTTTGAAAAATGATTCCTTTTTATACCTCTAACTGGGTAGTGTCTTTATTATGTATATATCACAATTATTATTCTATATGGATTGATTATCAGCATTCTGTTATGTATCATTTATCTTGGTTTTCTGTCCTTCAGATTTTCCTGTTTTAATGTATTAAACTTCTTTTACCTTACATTTTCTGTTGTTTGATGTTGTACACTTTGAATATTCATTTTAGTGGGTTTTGCTTCAAATCTTAACATATATACTTGGCAGCAGTACTGAAAATTAGTTTATTTTACACTCCTGAAAAATACAAGGCCTTAAGAAACTTTAACTGTCCTCAATTGCTTTTATCTTTAATGGTTTTAGTTTCTACTATTTTAGTTCTCTTCTTTTTATTTTTCTACTTGTTATTAAAATTATTTCAGAATATCAGTGTTGATTTAGATTTTATTTATTTATTTGCTTTTCTTCTTATATTTCAGTCCTTCCTTCTCTTGTCATTTTTCTCCCAGAAATTACTGTGCCTCCCTTATCTGAGGATTAATTGGCTGTCAGCAGTTAAGGAAAATTTTCAGCCAGGATTGTTTTGAAAATTACCTTTTCTGGCTGGGCATGGTGGGTCACATGTGTAATCCCAGCACTTTGGGAGGCCGAGGAGGGTGGATCACGAGGTCAGGAGATTGAGACCATCTTGGCCAACATGATGAAAACCTATCTCTACTAGAAATACAAAAATTAGCCTGACATGGTGGTGGGTGCCCATAATCTCAGCTACTTGGGAGGCTGAGGGAGAATCGCTTGAACCTGAGAGGTGGAGGTTGCAGTGAGCCAAGATCATGCCACGGCACTCTACCCTGGCAACAGAGCTAGATTATGTCTCAAAAAAAAAGAAGAAAAAAAGAAAATCACCTTTTCTACTTTGCTTTTCTGTTGAGCAGTACACTTACAATGAATGCATTTTATGTAAATTATATCGCAATGAAGCTATCTAAAATAATGAAATTTCTATTTACTATAATTTGGATTTTCTCATTGATCTCTCCATTGCTATTGTAAAATATTTTTCTAGCTGTTTATGTTTTTTATGCTGAATATTATCTTCCAATATTTATTGTGTTTCATTATTCTGGCTACATTTAGGTCTAATCTGCCACTAAAGCTGTCCACTGAATTTTTAATTTCACTCCATTCACTATATGTATTCAAATAGTTTATTTTTCAAATATGTTTTCTCTCTTTTCATGATATAAATTCCATTATGTTTTCATCTCATTTTAAGCTTATATATTTTAAATATACTTTTAAAATCATTTTTGCATTTTGAGTAACATATTCAATTATCTGAATTGCTTGATGATCTAATTTGGCTGTTGTGGCTTCGATTGTTTCTTCATTTCACTATTTACTTCATAATTCTGGTTGACAAAGTCATGCTTTTTAGACCTTTTTCAGCAAGTAGATAGCCAGTTGATGTAGGAATTCACACTGGAGTTTTTTTCCTCCAACCTCTTTACCCCCACTGCACCTATTCCTCCTCTAAGAATCCTTGCTTTCTTCCCTTTGTAATCAATTTTATTTTCCTTGTGAATTAGGGACATAGCTCTTATTAGGTTTGTAGTTTTCTCCTCAAGTTTAGCTCTCAGCTCCTTTTCCTTCTATCTCTCCCTTCCTTCCTACCTTCTTGGTTTTCTTTTCCCCTCTTTCCTTCTTTCTTTCTTCCTTTTCTCCCTCCCTCTGTAATTGTAGAAATGCGGCTACACAAAATCTTTGTTTTCAATTAGGTGATTTTTTTTTTTTCAATTAGGTGATTTTTGACAGGAGGTTTTTCAACATATATAGTATACCACAAGGTTAAAAATAGACATATTTTTCCTATTTTTAAATTTCATTTCTACCTGCCCGCTCTGTCTCATATACTACTTTATAAATATTCTACTTTATAAATATACTACTTTATATTTATATATAAATATACTGCTTTATAAATATACTACTTTACAGTATAAATATACTACTTTATAAATATACTACTTTATATTTATATATATAAATATACTACTTTATAAATGTACTACTTGAAAAACCGTAATATGTCTTAATTATTAGAGATTTAAACAAATCTCTAATAATTTGTTTAAATTTGTTTTAAATTTCTAATAATTTCAAAATATAAATTATAATTTGTCTTTCATCTTTCTTTTGAAGAGCATAATTTTCTATTGCAAGTTTCAGTTTCTGGAGAGAAAACAGTGAAGAATGGATTGTTTTGCTTTTTGCTTCAGGATTGAAGTTGTCTTCACATTGCAAAGTGAAAATTTTCTGATTTGAAGTTTTAGGATTAATTGTGCTTCTTAGGAATGAATTCCAACTTTCATAGAATTTAAATTGTTATATAAACCTTACTTTCTTCCTCATTCCTTTGGTTCTGCTCTCAAATGTAGCTCTATTTCATATATCTCTGCCTAATTCAGTAATATGAGATCACATTATTCCTGTTCTGATGTTCCTAACAAGAGAGGGACAATTTTTAATTTCTGATTAGTCATTTTCTATAGTTCTCTGTGGAGACTTTATGTTATAAAGTCTGTATACTCCTATCTCTTATTTGCACTCTGAGCATCAAAATAACCCCCTTTTCTACAAAAATTTACATTTCTCTCCAGTTCATTCAGACACCTTTGTTTCTATCTCCTTTTAAAAATAATTTTCTAACCCCTTTTGATTATTTATTTTCCCCAGAGATTCCCTAATATAGGTGTTAATCAAAGATATTCAAAAAATTCTATTTTATAGATATAGTATCTGTAACATCTTGTAAATACTATTTCTCCCCTAGTGGATATTTGAGCCCAGTTAGACTATAATCTTGTATGATATCTGTTGCCTATCCTAAAACACCCATAATGCTACTTGTTGCCTTCTTGTTAGACTAATTAGTTAACTAATCTTCTTAAGACTTCTTGTTGGGTTTGTTAGAACAATCTAGAACTTATATTAAAGCTGTTCGAGTCATATTTATTCACTATGAGCCTGGCATTGCCTGTAGGACAGATTGCAGTAATTAAAATGAACTGTTCTTTTTCATGCAAAAATGTGTATATTTTACAGATTGCTCATTGCTGAAGCAGTAACAGCTTTTTTTTTGTTTCCTGAACCGCTAACCAATTGTTGTAAAACATAGTCCCTCCATAGGTACATAATCCCTCTATAAAGCTTTTCTTTTCAGGGGACTTTTTTTTCAAAGGAGTCCTGGGGGTTCAGGGTGTATTTGAAAGGGGTACAGACTAAGATGAATGGCTACGCATCTAGAAAGGGGGGAGTGAGGTGGTGTCCCAGGTACCCTTCTCTTCCTAGTGAATACCCAGGGAACAAGAGGGAAACAAAGTGAGGCTTCCCTCTTTCTTTCATCCGTCCTTGTATCCCTGAGTCCGGTGACTATGACAGGGTGCTGTCCATGGGTATCATAGTGGCATTCACCTATGTTAACAGGGGGAACTAAGGAGATGGGAATATCTGCTCTTACCCACATATGCCCTATCTCCTCTGTTGTCAGTAGTCTTTGAGTTTCTAGACCTCATTTATGCCATGGATACTAGCATGAGATTTATCCGTGAAACAGGAGGCTTGGCTTAATCAGCAGAAGTCAGTCATGCTACCTACTCTGTGCCTTTTAACTTCCATTATTGTCTGCCTCTGGATCCCTTAGATCCTGTTTTCTTTCCCAGGACTTTGCCCTGAAGCTTGGACTTGAGTTTGATACAGTTTTGTGGGGGGTACTGCATGGACTGTTTATCATAAGCTGAATGCTAAGGTGAAGCTGTGAAATTGAGTCCTCTTCTAACAAGGGAGAGAAAAGGATATCCTGTGACATGCCCAGAAAATTGGTGGCTGTAGTTATATTTGCTAATATTTGGGTGATGTGTCTTGGCTTTGGTTAGCTCCCTTGATCTTATGTTTCCAAAAAGGAGAACTCCAGATAATGGGCACCCTATTTATTCCTATCACCTGGCAGGATTTTCAGGATAATTGCTCAGAACTAGAATATTGATCCAGATTTTTACTTTACCCCTCCCCTTTTTTTCCTTCTGGGCTGTAGTCAGAAATTGCTGGTTGGTTCACAGGAATAAGCAGGGTTACTCTAAAATGTGGGCAAAAACTTAAAAGCAACTAATGAGTATAGAATTTAATGACAAATGTATGATAAGTTTTGAAACATAATTTCTCTCTCTCTGGTCCTCATTTTTGTTAAAAACAAATCATGATAGGACTAAGTTGTTTGCAAATTAGACTTTAGTCTTATACTTGGCCTGATTATTTGCATGAAATGCAGCAAGAATAATTATTTTTACATAGGCCTTTTAGATTGGCTTTGATGGAACTGTGTTCCATAAGGCATCTCAGATAGGACTTTCTAAAGCCAAGCCCAGCCATGGGTTTGTACCCTCAAATACCTGTGAGTTGGTTAAACTCCTCTTTTCTTGAGGTCCCTAGAGCGTGGTGTTCCTGGGCCTGTTAGAAAGTGACATTCTTTACTCACTTCAGGTTAGGAACCCCATAAGGGGACTGTGCACACAAGGTATGAGGCCAGTTTCTCCCACAGGACTTTTATTGGCTCTGCAAATCGAGCTTGATTCCTTAAAGGGAAGCCCACCCTTTCAGTCAAAGCCTTGGTAAAACAACCAGTTTCTCCAGTTGTGTCCCTGTTGCAAAAGAAAATGGATTCTTATTGCACTGATGCAAACAACTATATTGCCATAAGTTAAGAATACTCACAACTAGTTTCCAAATTCTGGAGAACCCATGCAGAGAGAGAGAGACAAATACACTCCAAATTTTGTTCATAGGAATACGACTTACTCAGTTCTTAAAGGTCATAAATAGCTCAACATAAGTTTCTTTGACTCTGAAAAACAAAACAAAGATCAGCAATGTTCCAAGCAAAAGTCATTACTGAGAAGATTACTTCCGTTTTCTGTTAGTTCAGTCCATTCAGTTAGCTTTTGTTTTGCTTGGTATTTGTGAACATTTCAGTTCTTCGTGAGTCCTGTATGTTTTTTCTTTATTCCAATGTCACAACCTCCAAAGTTTTCAGAAACCTACATTTGAGACCACCTGTCAAAGCTTTGTGGCTGATTATAAGCCATCCTTTGAAGAGGGTTAAAATAAGACAACAAATTGTCTGTGAATAAGAAAATGTCCAGGGTAGTTACAATTAGAAATACAAATAACGAAGAAATTTGGTTATCTCTGTGGTTTACAGTAACTTAGCATAACAACCTTAATTGTGATTGATAGTATATACTCAGACATCAGAATTTTAGAAATACCTTACAATTTTGGAACATATATTAATATTATTCCACAAAATATAACCTAAAGAAGATTGAGCATCATTTTGGCAATCCCATATACCTCACATGTCAACTAATCCTGTTTACCTCTCTTCTAGATGCTGTAGGGGCTGTGTGTAGCATCTAAAAGCTAGGTGTCAGGAAAGACAGTTTTTGAAACTGAAGTTTGATTTGGGAAGGCCCATTAAGTATGGTAGAAGTTTAAAACACTTGATGATATGAAATAGAATTCCAGATTTTCATGTTTTATATTTTTCCAAAATGATTTAGAAATTTTTTAAAAAGCAAAGACCTTTTATAACCCTTTACACATTTAGCTAAAGAGCAGATTAGTGCATTAAGAGTATTTTGTTGTGCTTTTATTTTAATGCTTCATTTATGGAAAAACCATATAATACCATGTTGAATTTGGTTAATATATTCACACATGAAATTTCTTTTGCAAAAATACTTTTTACAATTCTTCCACAACTTGTTTGAACTTTTACCTTTATCTTATCTAATTCAAAACAATCCTTTAACCCCAGGCAAAAATTTACATTTTGACAACATCTGCATTTTAACAATAATATTTAAGACTGTTTTTACTTTTCAAAGATTAACATCATGTGAACTAAAAGGTACCACAGCTTTTATTTTCCTTTTAAAAAATATTTGATCCAAGCGCTTATCCTTCTTTAAGTTAGTTAATTAGAGCTTTTTTAATAGACATCTCACACACACACACACACACACACACACACACACACACAGGCACACAAACAACACAACATATATAACTACACAGAAAGGCAGAAGAAGATCTAGTAACTATAAGATATTTTGTTTGCCTATCTCCTAATTGGATTATTGGCCTTTGGGTGAAACTCTCTAAGGCTAGGAAAGCCTTAAAGCAAGGCTAGGAAAGCATGCAGTTTCTAGGGCCTAATAACCAGGGATAGTTGGAAGACAAAAACAGATTTTGAGAAGGATTCATCTGCCTCTAATTCCTGGGGCTTCCTTAGGAAAACAGAGGTCTTTCCCAAAATGGAATTTGTGGTACCATTTCTGTTTTTCCCAAGGAATTCCAGGCCATGAGAAATTATCTTAGGGCCTCTCATGTGTGTGTTAAGATTGGCAAGGCAAAATAGAGAAAAATAGTTTAGTTGACTGAGAAAAAAATCTTTTTCCAGGAAAATAACGTTCAGGAAGAGAAAAACATAAAGGCCTTTTAAAGATACCTATAGTTTGGATATCCATTTTGAATTAAGCTGAGTGCTCTTTAAAAAATTCCTTTTAAATCCCTTATTATCTGACGTTAGCCACACCAAACAGCCAATATTTCTAGCTTTGAAACTTTAGCAAAGGTAACCTCCCAGGTGCTGAGAGAAAGGAAAATCCAAGACGGTTTGTGGAGGGGAAGATAATCAGCAAATGGCAAAGGTTAGATATCACACCAGAAAGGACTTACTACCTAAGCCAAGATTGAACCTGGTCCCCTATTGTTTTAGCCTGGTAGAGGCTAAAACAAAGCACTGCCACGTGGTTACAGGTCATGCTTCCAAGGTCTTAAAACAAGATGGAGGCCTGCAGCAAAGTTTGGCACTGACCAGTTTACCAGGCTGGCTTGAACAGAGAGCCTATGGAGTTCTGGGCCCACATCCCATTTTAAGGTACCCCTCTTTGACAGAACCATACAGAAAGACATGTAAAGCCCTCCAGACTGGCTGTAACATACTTAAGACCAACCTCACAAATCCTTTTTCATAATTAAAACTATGGAGACTATAAACAGTGATATTTGGGGTCTTAGCCTAGTAAAACATCTTCTAAAAGGAAAAAAAAAGCCTTTAATATAGAAGTTAACTCTTGACCCAGTGGAGAAAATAAAAGAACAGCTTAAAATTCAGGGCTGTGTTAACTGCTAGTAGGGTGGATTAAAGGGGAAAACAAACAAGCAAAACAAACAAACAAAAAAACAGCTTAAAGTACAGAGTTGGAGAGATACCTGGGGAAATAAACTCTTATTCTCATGCAAATAGGTTGCTCCAACAGGGAAAGAAACTTAATTGCTGTTTCTTCCCTGGGGCTGGAACAGAGGTGGACTTCTCAGCAAGGAGAGGGGAAGATGCCATGTGGACATGTGGCAGGGAATGCTGGCCAACCTGTAGCAAAGGACCCTTGGGCCATGGGCCCCAGCCCCAGCTGGGAAAGGAGGAGGCAGAGCTGCAGCTTGCCTTTCTGTACCAACGTTGCCTGTGGCCCTTGGGGTGGGGTGGTGCCATTACAGTCCTGAAAAAAAGAAGGAAAATGCCATAGAAAAAGCTAGGTTAGACCAAGTTTGACATTCCTGAACCCCAAGAGCGATGGGGTGGGGGGAATGAAGTTTCCTCTGCTCTTAGAAGTCCAAGGACAAAAAGGCTTAGCTATTAGAGGAGAAAACATTTTTTGGTCTGCGTTTTACTCACCTTTCCTCATGTCCCCACACGGGCCATCAAAATGATGCAAGATATGTTGCTCCTTAGTTCAGCGAAAATCCAGGTCCTATCACATGACCAGGAAAAATTAGGCACGTGGACACATTGAGAGGTGAGGAGAGTGGAATTTATTAAAAGAAAGCTCTCAGTGGAAAAAAAAAGGGGGGGGATTCTGCCAACAGGCTCCCACCTCACAGATTGAATACCAGGCCACACATACAAGCCGAAGAGGCCAGGCCCCTTCTTGCTGTATAAGGCATGAATCCCTAGTGGCTCCACCCCATTTCCCAGCATGCAGGCAGGCCCCCCAAGTCTGTTGTGGGCATGCACAGACCAGTTTGCTGGTCTTTGTGAGGATGGGACCCACCCAGCCCTATCACCTGTCTCTCTGCTTTCGGCTCCTGCTCTTTCTGGGGAGGGGGTAGCTGCGTCCCGCATGTGCTCTCGGTGCTAGTCGAAACATCTGCCCAGATCTGTGCTGACAACCAGTGCTGGCTGCAGCTGCCACTCAGATCTGTGCTGTTAACTTGCAGGCTTTTTCAGCCCAGTGGGGATATCCTGGACTGTGGTTTGCAGAGGCCATGGGAGAAGCGTAGTATCTCAACTGGAGTGTTGCGGGGACGGAGGGGGGGGTCAGTCCCGGATCCTTCAGTCAGTTGCACTTCCCAGGTGAGGCAGTACCCTGCCCTGTCTTGGTTTGTCCTCCTTGGGCTACACCCACTGTCCAACCAGTCCTATTGAAATGAACCTGGTACGTAGGTTGGAAATGGGGAGATGGGTCACCTTCTACTTCTGTCTCATTGGGAAATGCGCTCTGGAGCTGTTCTTATTCGGCCATCTTGGCGGAATCCACCTTATGAGAATCTTAATGCCTGATGATCTAGAGTGGAGCAGTTTCATCCCGAAACCATCCTGCCACCCTGGTCCTTGCAAAACTTGTCTTCCATAAAACCATTCCCTGTGCCAAAAAGATTGGGAACCACTGCCTTATACATAAAACCTGAAAATAATTTTATGCAATATTTTAAATTATGTGTGAAACAAAGTTATTTTATCATCCTTTGTGGGTGTTTTTGCATGGTCAAGTCTGGACAGTATAGAAATTGTAATGGAAGGAGTGTAATTTACGAGATATTGGAAGAACTCAGTAGACATGAGGTATACTGTCAGGAACGGCACGTCTGCCGGGGACTCTTGTCCTGCAAGAGGGTCCCAACCTGGAAGGAGAGAAGTGCGTGGGAAATAAAGAAGATAGACAGATGGGGTCTGGAGGACTGAATAGGCTGTGCCTAAGCAGCAATTTTATTTGTGCATAGGGTCCCAATATATACTTTCAGCT